>VWPV01011050.1:0-20772 GCA_013389885.1 Geococcyx californianus
GCTCGCCTGGCCACCATTGTTAGCCAGGAAAGCAGGAAAAACCTACCAAACACCACACCCACTAACGACCGCGCTTAACACCCAGGAAAAACAGGAGAAGATGCAATTTCTATTTCTATCTCTGCCCCAAACTTGCTATGTGACCTTGAGCAAGTCATCAGATCTCATTGGCTCAGATGAATAGCTCTGAAAACGGGTACTGCAAAGCTTTAATATCTGCAGATGATTACTATACACATAAATCCTCATCACTATTTTCATCACTTGCTATTTCATCTTCCTTCTAGATATGAAGCAGAAAGCTCAGTGGTAATACACAAAATAGACATTTTCTCTGCACAGAACTATGGATTACACTTGCTGCACCTTCAAGGTCTGCCAGACAAGGGTATCTTCCAAGGTACTGTGAGAAGATGACACTCTACTGCAATCACCAGAGGTGGGGGGCATGCATCTGCTGAGAATACAGTCCATTGCACTCAGTACAGTATAAGGCCACACAAATTAAGGAAGAGACTGAAAAAATCCTCTATTGTCAGGAGAACATAAATCAGATAATATGGGGATGGCAGGAACAGGAACAGAAGAAATAAGAGTGAGTTGGCCAGTTGTGCCTGTTACCTCCCATTAGCTACAGAGCACAGATCTTTTGAGACAGTCAGGAAACACCTTGCTACCTACCAGTGCCAAAGTGCTTCCTGCAATCTTTTATCTAGGTCTTTCCCAGTACAAATTCCAAATGGATTTTCTTTTTAAATAACCTACATGCCTTAGAAATAATAACCAGCATTTGCAAACACTTGAGTTTCATACTTCCCAGGTCATCTTTATTTCATATTATCAACCAGAGGACAAAGCAAATGGAAGACATAGAAAGCCCTTCTTTGGAAAGGGTTCTGTCCCAGAAGCTGTGAGCAAATGGCTTTACAAATGGTCAAGTCAAAGTTCTGCATCTAACCAATGAAGCCTTGCTAAGCTGTTCATGTCAAGGCTTGTTGTACACAACCATAATTGCTGACAACACACTTAGCCAGAGGGATTACCTAACACTGAGGGAACTGGATTTTTTAGGTAGCATAGAGACCAAAACGAAGCAAGAGCTCCATGTTGAACCATCAGCAGTTTTTACAACAACAACAAAGCTCTAAATCTGCGTGGCCTTACACTTAATGCCACTCACACATCAATAATGGAAAGCAGCACACTGGGAACATTGATATGTAGGATGCCAGCGTGGGGAGGGAGAGACAAGCAGGACACTTTGCCCATTCGGAAATTCCCCTGCAGGAATTCTAGTGCCATTTCAATGGCCACCACCCAATAGTTCCAAAACCATTCATTGGTACTGTGTTCTGTGCAAAGGCTCAGAACAGAAAGAGACTGGTTGTGTTTCAAAGCTTCTCTGGCTGAACATGTATTGTCTTTCTACATACTCACTCACTGCTGTGATAGCTACCTCCTCTGTTTGCTGAGGCTGAATAAATCAAAATGACAGTTCATGCTTCTAACCCCTCAATGTATTTTAACTTCCCCATGCCGCTCGGAAGGCTGTTGTTCCACTCACTGACTTTACTGATCTCTCCTGACTTTACATACATGTAAGGAGATTAGAAACAAGCATAAAATAATCTTTAATACAAGATTTTGTATGGTAAGTGGGAGTCTTTAAACATAGTACAGGAATGAAAAAATATCCCTCTTCTAGGACTTTGCAGGTTAAACATTTATGCACGTACAACCCTGGAGTTCTGCACTGGTTTACCTACACCGTCAGAATGTATGGGACTCTGGCAACTGAGTCCAACCGTACCTGTCCCCTTACAAAACCCTGTCCCTGAGAAACTCGTCTACCTGTCTTTTAAACACCTCCACGGATGGTGACTCCACCACCTCCCTGGGCAGCTGTGTCAATCCCTGAACACCCTTTCAGTGAAGAAATTCTTCCCAATGCCCAGTCTAAACCTCCCCTGGCACAACTTGTGGCCATTTCTTCTCGTCGCATTGCTGTCACTTGTGAGCAGAGTCCAGCACCCACCCCATCACAGCCTCCTTTCAGGCAGTTGTAGACAGGGATGAGGTCTCCCCTCAGCCTCCTCTTTTCTGAGCTAAACAACCCCAGTTCCATCAGTCTCTCCTTGTAGGGCTTGTTCTCCAGCCCCTCACCAGCCTCGTTGCCCTTCTCTGGATGCGCTCCGGCCCCTCAATGTCCTTCTTGGAGTGAGGGGCCCAAACTGACCCCAGCACTCGAGGTGCAGCCTCCCCAGTGCTGAGCACAGGGGCACAATCCCCTCCCTGCTCCTGCTGGCCACGCTGGGTCTGACACAGGCCAAATGCCATTGGCCCTCTTGGCCACCTGGGCCATTGCTGGCTCCTGTTCAGCCACTGCCAACTAACACCCCCAGGTCCTTCTCTGCCAGGCAGCTCTCCAGCCACTCTTCCCCGAGACTGTAACACTGCATGGGGTTGCTGTGTCCCAAGTGCAGGACTCTGCCCTTGGCCTTGGCACGTGCCTCCTCTGGTATTCATAAAACAACCCAAATACTCACGTCCTGTATTATTGCCAGAAACAGTCCTAGCCATGATCAATGTTAACTTTACCTGAGAGCCACCAGGTGGTGCTGCTACAGACAGGATATAAAGTTATTTCAAATGGAGCATTTAAAAAAATAAGATAGGGAAACTGGTCTTTAAATGCTGTTCTTTTGCTTCTATGTTTATTAAACCAGCAAAGCTGCTACTCTGACTTCAAAAAGGAAAAAAATTAGCACTGAGGGCAATACAGCCCATTAAAGCATAAATATTTTGAGTAAATTTCTCTAGGAGGCAGACTGTGCATCAGCTAGAATTTAGGTACATAAATCAGAGGAAAGAGTGCATCCAGATCCAGAGAACCATACCCAGATCCCCAGTGCGCTGCCTAGACAGAGACAGCATGCAGGCTGCTGCCAGTCCAGCTCAGGACACCCAAGCAAAGTGCTACCTGGCAACAGCTGATTTCCTATCCAGTGTCTTCAGCTTGCTGCAAAGGAAAATGCTAAGAGTCAGTCTGAAACTCAAAGTTCATTCTTCCCACGTGTGCGTTCAGGGAAGTAACAAAACATCTTTGCACTGGGAACCTACAGCCAAACTCTGGAAGATAGGAAAGGATGTCTCTTCCTCACTCTTTTCCGAACAGCCACTCCCAAGAAGGTTGCTCTCCTTGTGTGCAACACTCCACTGCTTGGGGATGGGAGGTGGAGGTTCAGAATTCCCTGGGTCTGCAGGGGTGGGGATAGGAGCAAGAATTTTAACCAAAAGTCACTGCAGGGAGTATATAAATTCATCAATGACTGGAAACCATGTTTCCAACTTTTCAGGCTTTTCCCCTCATTCCTTTCATACCTTTTGACCACTAATGCCCAACCCCTTCAGCAAGGGCAGGTGAGGCACACCTGCAGCTTGCACTGCCAGGCTCCAGCGCTGCACAGTAGACACACTTGCACTGTCAGGTAGGAGAGGCAGTCAAAGTCTGGTCCCTTCTGCTTCTCTCAGCCAAATGTTAAAGTTAAAAGAATATGCATCAGCCAGCTGTAGAAGCAGGAGGTGGAACAAGGTGGAGTGGCTGCCCTTCACCCCACTGAGCTCCCCGGGGTGCTATGGGCGACACACACCCGCCTGCCACAGCCGAGGCAGCCCAGGGTGCAGCCCTTCAGGCCTGCCAAGGCTGGGCACCAGCACAGTTCCAGGTAGCCAAGACTTTTATTTTTTAACTCCCTTATGGAGCTTCAACAGCGGCTACACAGACTTCTTAAGGACAGCAATTTTAGGCCTCTCGTCAGCACTTGTTTTGGGTTGTGGTTTTGTCGCTTCAGAATAGAAAGCTTTGTATTAAAAGACAGCATTTTCCAAAGCCTAGAATTCACTGACCCTCACCCAGTTATTTCAAACTGACTTAATTTCTACCCTTTTCTGCCCCCTTGACTAACAAAACAACAGATGTGAATATTTCATGAAAAACAACTAGGTCATCCCCTTTTGCACCAGCCTGATCAGATGACTCCAAGCTGTGTTTGTAAGCAGGAACAACCCCACTATTAGCAACCCCTATGCCAAGGAAATCTGTGGATATGAAATAAACACAAGATTAGGAAACTGCCTTTGTTAGCATGATACGTTTCAAAATTATATGGGAGGTGCAATATATTTGGAAGTGGAGATGATTACATGAGATATAAAGTTATCCAGGAATTTAGCCACAGAACCACACATTTATTGCAGTTATGAGACCCAGGGGCCAGGTTAGCCAACACTCTAAGAAATCTCCAACAGTTTACTCCAAGCCTTCTTTAACTCGTGAGAGGAAGCCTGCAGACAGCTCATGACTATGTGTTCAAAAGCACCTACGTGGACTATAATAAATGTTGCTCATCAGTTGAAATGCTTTACTGATGCTGTGAGATGTTATGTATTTGAATGAATTGCAGCCCTGGCTATTAACAGTGTAATAATGGTTCTGTGAATTAGCATTAAATTACAGAGAATGTTACAGAAGAGGTTCTAATATTTACATTAGTGCCTAATGAGTTCCCCATAATTAATATAATTGCACTGAGCCACAGAAATTAGTATTCAATCAATTATTTTAAAGAGCTATCCAATCTATGCAGAAATTTTTTGAAGATGCCTTCCCAATAATGACAAAGAGGATTTTATAAAAGCACAGGTCTTGATGCTGCCATGAGCTCTGCAGGGGTGAATTTCATTGCAGGATGAAGGCTTGGCTGCTCACTGAAATTCTGGAATAAATTCATTTATCACAGAATCACAGAATGGGTTGGGTGGTACCTCAAAGATCATCCAGTTCCAACCTCCTGCCATGGGCAGGGGCACCTCCCACTGGATCAGGGTGCTCAAAGCCCCATTCAACCTGGCCTTGAACACTACCCAGTTTTCTAAGCATCCTCATTATGTTTACTCAAGACATACGGCAACACAAAGCAGACAAGCTATTAAGTCCTACGCTTGACCTTAACCATGACTTCTAAGGTTGTAACAAAAAGGACTGACAGGGACAGGGGCCACAGGTACATAAACAGCTTCCAGTGGTAACTACAAAGATCCCACCAGAAGTGGCAAAATGCACTGCTTATAGTTCTAAATTGTTTGTTTTATAAGGTAAGAGAATTAAGAAAAATACTTGTCACCTGCAAGGAATCTGTAACACTTCTTTGTTCAAATTCCTGAACGGCAGACTCTAGGGAGACATAGAGATGCAGAGACCCTTCTACAGTCAGGTGTCTTCAGAAACCCTCTGGGGACACTCTAGGGATCACTACCTTGAGTGGCTGTGTTCAAACATGAGTCTAACACCTTTCTTCCTGTTTTTTCCAAACAGTGTGTACTTGGAGGAGGCTGACCCATTTTTCTATTCGTTTGCTTAGAAGCTGTTTCAACTTCAATCAAAAGACAAGTAATCTTCTTTCCTCTCTTGCTATGGCATGGTTAAATATGCATTGCCATTTCATTTTTCTACAGCAAAGCCTAAATGAGACATTCAGAGTTATTATTCTTCAGGGTAATTGACAGCACTAAGGGCAAAAGGTTAACTATCTTAGTCTTACATATTAAAGAAGAATTAATCTTCTTGCATTCTCAGCCATCTCTGCTGTGTCTTCAGACACTAGATCCAGTTCTGCTTACACTAGAGAGCAATTTAATGCTTTAAATAGCACTGGAGAAGACTAGCAGACACTCTATCTCTTTGTTCCTACCATCTCCCCCCAAAAATGTACTAAAAGTTACTTTCAAAGTAGACAAAAAGGATATAGAATTTGTCAGCCAGCCCACCCACAATCACATTCTATATGAGAAAGCCTACCTTATGGTGAAAGAGCAGACATGAGGACTTCAAGCTAACACTCCAAGAGAAGGTCTCCACTTGAAAGACACTTTTAGCATACCGGTAAAGTACTGCCCTGTGGCACCACAGCTAAGTATCCTCCTTGTTAAAGTATCCATCTCCTAGAGCACTGCTGGAATAGATTGTGCTCTGCCTTTCCACATGGCTCCAGCACAGCTCTGCTTACAAGCACAAACACAAAAACCCAGGGAAGAAGCACAGCAATTCGTGATTTTTCAAAGCCAAAGGGCACTTTGCTGCCCTTCTCCTTTAAACTTGCTGTCAGGCATTTCTCTGCTGGAGGCAGGCAGTCTCTCAGGAGCTTGGGAAGTGTTTGTCAGGGGAAGAGGTGGCAAAACCACTGAGTGCTAATTGATTGTACTTTCTTTCCATTATCCATTCCCCAAAAAGTGTCTCATTCCTTCCAGTTCTTGCCCATCAAACAGCTGGGATGGCAGTCTAGCACAGTAAGTACCCGGTGCTGGAAACGTGCAACAGAGGGAAAAAAGCAGCTGGAACCAGTGGGGAACATTGGTATTTTCAGCTTTTCAGGGCAAAGAAATAATTTTTACCTTTTATTTCTTGACAATTACCAGCTGCAAGTATAAAACGTGAATTAATCACCCTCAGCTACTCAAGGAAGTTCTTCAACCCAGTTTTGCCTGTCCTGCTATGGGTATTCTTTCTGTAGCAAAACTTGACTTGCCTGCTGCAGCTACAACGTTACATTATTCCGCTGACACTGGTATCTAAGACATTGAGTCCTGCCACACTGTTTGCCTTAATGATTTCCCGTGACAGCGAATCCTCCACACCATTTATCTGTCATGATAAGCATTCCCCAAACTCTTTCTGAGCGTTTTTCTGTTCTTCAACATCAGCAAGCATTCCCTTATTCTTAGGCTGTAAGACAAGGTGAACTGGAACGCTGGGCCGTTTTATGTGCCTCCTGTCATATGTTCTCTTGCTCAGGTGTGTGGGAAAGATAGGCAAATCATTAAGAGAAAATATTCATCCATTAATTACTTAACAGCTAATGAAAATACTAACATTAGACAATCTTAGCATCAACCCACAGTTGATACTTAGATGTAGACACAGTCTAGAGGAGAAACGGGGCAGGAAATCCATTCTCTTGGGCCACTGAACAAGGTCAAAAGAATGTAGGTGTGGGTAGGTGGGTGCCACAGGGGCCTTGATTGTAAAAAGCACCAATTTAGCTGCTCATTCTACCCCAGACAACGTCTGAAACAAAGCAGGGGCATTATGAGTATTAGGGAACTCAACCAGGGCTACCAGCACAGGTGTACTGCACACAACCCAGCACTGCAGAGGCACACGAGCTTACTGCTCTGTCTGAGCAACAAAAGGAACAGGACTGCCCTGACTGTCTGCATCACCTCATGCACACTGAGCAGCACTCACCCAGCCCGGGCCGGCTGTCACACAGACATCATGTTCTGTAGAGCACAAGTATTTAGGAACAACTGCTTTCATCAAAACCCATCACTCACATGGTGGTGGAGTCACCGTCCCTGGAGGTGTTTAAGGAGAGACTGGCTGAGGCACTTAGTGCCATGGTGCAGTTGACAAGAAGGAGTAGGTGTAGATGTTGGGTCATAGGTTGGACTCAATGATCTCAAAAGTCTTTTCCGACCTTATGATACTGTGATACCTATTTCTACTGACAAAGAGCAATGTCACAGTGTTCATTCCACCCAGGGTCCCAGTCCCTTCAGTGCAACCACACAGCTCAGCAAGTGTTGGGAATGATGGAAACAGGTTCAATTTGCTCCAGCTGCAGTCTCAGAGTACAGAAGGTAAATCCCCCTCATTGTAAATTCATTACCTCTAATGAAGGTTAATCATAGCTGCAGACTAAGTTTATAAAGGCATAAAGCAGAATCTCCTTTCTCTACCCAGACAAGTAACTTCCACACAAAGTTGCAGGAAGCTAATCGTTTACAACCTTCACCTCTGTCACATTTGATTGATAACATCCAACAGTTCAAAATTACTAGGGAGATGGACAGACACACACAGCAGAGACACATAAATCTGTTTCCATAGTGAAGTGCATTAAAAATAGAAAGAATATGACACTGATGTTTCTTTTCAGATACTGCCACAGGGATTCTTCAAGACGCTGTACCCTGAAGCTCTAATTTCTAGTGAAATCTGACTATTTAAAAAGCAATAGTAGGATCCTTTATCATTCTTGTGCTAGAGAAAATAATTGGATCAAACTCCTCTGCATATGCAGGACAGATGAGAAGACTAAAAAGACAGATTTAAAAGTCTAAAACCAGCCTCATTTCCGGAGCCAACCCACACACATTTAGAACAAACAGTGACTCTCGATGATAACATCAAACATCCACAGTGATGGCAGGGACAGCCAAGCTACACAGTGGAGCCACTGTCTATCCAGAAAGGGTCTCTGTCATACTGTAAGGAGCACTCAAAAAAGGGCTAAGATCTGATTCCTGCCCACAGTATTGAGAGCCAGCACAGGCAGTGTGAGAGGGAGCGAGATCGATGCCCGCATTCCTCCACTTTTGGTGGTGCTCCAGGCCAGGCTGGATGGGACTTTGAGCACCCTGCTCTGGTGGGAGGTAACCCTGCCCATGGCAAGGGTTGGAACTGGATAAGCTTCAAGGTCCCTTCACACCCAAACCATTCTGTGATTCTAGGTATTTTTAAATACTTCAGTCCAGACATGTAGCAATGGTGGAGAAGTCGCTCTTTTCAACCCTCTTTACAGCAGTAGCAGCCAAGATTTGTTGGTTGTAGCCTGCGGATCAGACTGGAAAACCTTCACAATTTAAAATCTTTTCCTTTCCCTGCAAAAGGCAGTAATATTTTGCCTGCAAAAATAAGCCTTTTGTTTTGTTCCCATGTCTTTTACTTCAATGTATGAATTCTACTCTTTATTTGTATGCAGGAGTCTAGAAATGAAGATGCCTCTAGTGGAAGGCTCCAGGCAGAACACAAAGCAGCAGGGCCTCGGAAGTCTCATTTCAGAGTGGCTATAGAAAGCAACTGAAAAGCTATAGGACTGGCAAGCTCAGAGGAGCAGTACACAGAAACTCTTCTGTAAAAGGTCACCCTCTGCTTAAGTTTTAATCTTGTAACGTGAAGAAGCATTTTGGTACAGCATGGGAAATACGTTGGCCAATGCTAAGGCAGAAGCGATCTTTTAAAGTTGCACTTGACCTGAGGTGGCCTTTCACCTGCTTTCAATGAAGGATTAACTTGTCTGGTTGCTACTTGACAAAGCATTGGATATATGGAATATTACAACAGAAAGCAACAATACATCCTTTTAGTTTAGTGAAGGTAGGCAATGGG
This sequence comes from Geococcyx californianus, assembly GCA_013389885.1. Lineage (NCBI taxonomy): Eukaryota > Metazoa > Chordata > Aves > Cuculiformes > Neomorphidae > Geococcyx > Geococcyx californianus. The sequence goes on from VWPV01011050.1 coordinate 9,230, forward strand.
AAAAAGATGGCAGTCTTCCTGCATCAGCTCGGTGGTGCTGATTCTTACTTTCAATCTCCTCTTCTTGCGGCAAATAGCCTGCACACATCCTCTGTCAGCCACAGACAAGCCACTGACTTCATTCAAATCCTGGAACACCACCTGAATCAGCCAGATAGCATTAGCTGAAATTGTTTTATAAATAAAGGCAAGGTTTCTGTGAAGGGCTTTTTTCTGAGGAACAGCACTGCAGAGAACCTATATTTAAACCTTTTTCAAGCTGTAATCTAGGCTTTGTACTTAACATTGACCTAGTTACCTGGGTAGTTCAGAAGGGCTTGTGTCTTTTTAGATGCACAGACAGATATAGCCAGAGCAGTTCTTGCGCCTGCATCAGAATTCTGCCTTTTGAGGCTTTGTGCCTCCTCAGCTCACACCCACGTTATTACTGGCTTGAAAACAATCACTGCCACAGAGCTGTACCCTCCAATATGGATGCTCAGTTTGGAAAACTTAGTGCTTATCACTTCTCAGAATTACCAATATCTTTCACTAACATCACTAGATTTTCTTCCAGCTCACTGAAGAGCAGTCAATAAAGGGAAAGCAACCCAATGGAAGCATCCCATTTGTGCTGAATAGATGGGTTGCATCAACACAGACAAGAGTGCTGGCTAAAAAGATCTTATTTATTGGTATTGTTTGCATTGGGTAATGCTTACACACAGAATCAAATCTCTTGAACAGGACGGTGAGATGCTATCCAGCCAGTGATGGGTGTGTCCACTGCAAGCGTCCTTGCAAAGGTGCCTTCAGCTGGATGAGATCAAACTCCCCAACACTCCTTCTGAGCAGTTTTGTCTGAATATTTCAAGTTAACTCCATACAGTTAGGTCAACGCCTTCATCTACAGCAGATGCCCCCAAGAGCTCTTGGTTTCTCCACCCAAGAAGTTAACCAGCACATCCCAGCTCACAAACAGCATCTATCAGTTAGTCATCTGGGAAAGCCTCTGGGACTGTCCAGAAGTCCTGCCTGCAGAGCTCCTCTCTGTTGCTTTGCGGTGACACTGTCTAGGAGTTCAACCACCTTGTCTGCAGGCAGTTAGACACACAGAGATCGGCTCCAGAGTTCCTGGACCATCCAGGACCATCATCAAGTGTGCTGGGTATCCATACAGGCACAACTGCCATTCACCTACATCAAAATTCCAGCAGGATAAACCTGAGTCTCATCCTCACACTGCAATTATAACCTCTGTAGATTTTAACCACAGTCCCCACCATATTATTTGAACAGCAGCCACCTTGTAATCATTGTGATACAAGCCATATACCACTCCTACATAAGGAAAGTGTGCTGATCTTGCAAGGCATCCTCCTGATCCCTGCTGGATGTGCATCTGGAAACAGGAGCAACAAGGGAAAAGAGCAGATAACAAAGGGTTTGAATTTTGCAGCCATTAGGCTGAACGGCTGGAGCACCGTCAGGCACCCAACTCTTCCTCCTCAACCAAGCTGCTCAAGAATCTTTACAAATACCTTTGTCACTTCCCAAACCATCTAAGTGTTGAACCAGAAAGTGAACAGTTTTTCTGACTCCTATGGGAGTAATGAGCCTCTCCTATTATGAAGTGACAAGTCAGCTGAAAGAAGCAATAAAAGAACTAATGCTATTTGCTAAGATGGATTGCTGTTATTTGAGCTGCCCATCCACACACATTTGTCCAGAGCGTATTTTTAGTACCATAAGCAATGTAGTTACAGATCACAGAACAGCCAAACTGCCAGAAAACATGGACTGACTTACCTTCATCCAAATAAATCACAACAGGTTTTGGGACTCCCATAACTCAGAAGCCAAGGGTGACCTTGAGGGAAAAGCTGATTAAAACTGTCACACAAAGCCCAGTATTATACTTTATAGCTAATGATGCCAAGTTGCCAACTGAACCATGCCTGTAGAGTTCAGAGCAGAGATGTTGCTCTTAAAGGATAGCTGATAGAAGGAAATCCAGAAGCCTGACCTGTTCCCTAAACTACAGTCCCTTTACCTGATGCTATTAAACTAGTATTATTCAAACAGGAATAGGAGGGAACCCAAAAGCAATGGGGAGGTTGAAAAAAAAAAAAAAACAATCCCAGGAAAACAGCCACACTGCAAACCAGTTTGCATTCCCCTCCCACCAGTTCACTTGACTATGTACACCAGATATAATACCCAACTCTTAGGTGCAAAACCCTAAATCCTCACTTGGGGCAGACATCCACGTGACAGCTTTGACCAGAGCAGAATACTACAACATACACCTGCATAAGTGTCTGCAGCTCACAGGGACGAAAGCCAAAGGTTGGGACCCCAGTTCTCAGTCAAGAGCAACAGCAGCACCAGAGGGAAGCAGACTGGCTTAGAAGTCTTTGCTATGGGGAATGTCAATAACTCAGCCATACAAAAGGAAAGGACTCAGAAGAATTGCTATTAGTGTGTTCTAATAACATTGCAAAGAGTAAGCACTGGAACACAAGACTGGTGATCCTGGCCAGAAACGGAAGACACGGCAGATGGAAAATCATAGAATGGTTTGGGTTGGAAGGGACCATGAATGTGAGCAGGGACATTTTCAACTCAATCAGGTTGCCCAGAGTCCCATCCAACCTGGCCTTGAATGTTCCCTGGGATGGGGCATCCACCACCTCTCTGGGCAACCTGGGACAGTGTTTTACCAGCCTCAGCATGAAAAATTTCTTCCCAATATCTAGTCTAAACCTCTCCTCTTTTAGTGTAAAACCATCACCCCTTGTCCTATTGCTACAGGCCCTGCTGAAAAGTTTCCCCCCCATCTTCCTTATCAGCCCCCTTTAAGTATTTAAAGGCTGTGATAAGGTCTTTGTTGTGGTTTGTTGTGTCATTGCTGGGTCTCTCAGAGAGTCCCTCTGCTGTTGGATTGTTGAAGGGTGAGGAACAACTGGTGCCAATTGCCACAACAACAGTGCATCGGCGACAATATCGAACAAACCGTGACTCTGCAAAACACACACACCTCCTTTTTTCTCTAGTTCCCTTCCCGCGGCACCCAGGGGCCGCAGCAGTGGCAACAGCCCCCCCACACACACACCCTTCAAGACACCTGCATCATAAGATCTGGGGTACAGGACTCAATGCATTTAAAGGTTCTATGGTTTTGGTTGTGGTTACTGTTAATTCTGTCCTGCTTATACATATATTCATACCTGAGAACTGTTATCTTTACTATACAATTTTTTTTTATTAAAGATCTTTAATATCTGATTAATATCCTAGTTTTTATCAAAATTAAGTCAGTCTTCTAAGAGTCTTTTCTTCTCCAAGGTGAACAACGACAACTGTCTCAGTTCTATTCATAGGGAAAAAAACCCTCAAGAGATGACCCAGCATTCAGCAGGCCAGGCCTCCCCTGGGCCATCCTCCTGGCTCCCCAAGCTGCTGCTGCCCAGAGGAGATGCCCCCAGGACCTCCCCGTAGAGACAGCTGCTGCACTGGGGATGGGAAGCTGCAAGCCCGGGGCCTTTTCAACTAGGAGGAAGCAGAGCTTTTCAGGAGAAATATGCCTGTATTCTTCCAGAAATGACATACATTTAAGTGAAGGGCTTCAACTTCGACAGTTTCACATTTTTCAAACAAAACCCATAAAAGAAGCATATCCCCACATGAGTTACTCTTCCACGGGTATTTTCCCTGTGAATGCCAACTTTCATTAATGCACATTCCCAAGCTTTTATACTGTAGAGAAGCTTTCTGAGACCGGCCTTCCCAAAGGCAAGTATTTTGCTAGACAGTTTTGATCTAAAACATCTCTAGTCAGGTTTATGAAAGCCCAGCCCTGTCAGGAGACGGAACTTTATTTTCATCGTAGAGAAGCATTTTTTTTAACAATCTGGGGTAAAGATTTAAACATATATCTATATCAGAAGATCTCAACAGACATCCTGAAAAACGCACAAGTACAAGCTGGGTATAATCCAGAAATACAAGAGTGGAAAAGTATATTCAACATTTTGTACAGTTTTCTTCCTAATGGTTTAGTTCCCCTAAAAGCAGCACCTTCCTTATTTTCAATGAAATTCTATGAAGTGCAAGTTCTTTTGCAGCCAACAACAAAGAGGCCCTCTGTCCTCAGAAAGACAAGGATAACAGGCTGGGTAGACAGAATAGAGTGAGAGCAACCCTGAAGAGAGGGACCTGGGGGTGCTGGTGGATGAGAAGCTCAACATGAGCCAGCATCGTGGGCTTGCAACCTAGACAGCCAAATTTGCCCTGGGTTGCATCAAAAGAAGTGTGACCAGCAGGGCAAAGGAGGGGATTCTACTCCGATGTGGTGAGACCTAGAGTCCTGTGTTCAGTTCTGAAGTCCTCAGCACAGGAGGGACATGGATCTTTTGGAGCAAGTCCAGAGGAGGCCACAGATGATCCAAAGGCTGGAGAACCTCACATACACGGACGAGCTGAGAGGGTTGGGGTTGTTCAGCCTGGAGATCAGAAGGCTCTTGGGGACACCTTGGGAGCAGTTTTTAGTATTGAAAGGCGCTCCAGGAAAGCTGGGGAGGGGCTCTTGATCAGGGAAGGCAGGGATGGGATGAGGAGTAATGGGTTTAAGCTGAAAGAGGGGAGACTGAGATGAGATCTTAAGAAGAAATGTTTTCCTATGAGGGTAGGGAAACACTGGCACAGAGAAGTGGTGGCTGCCCCATCCCTGGAGGTGTTCAAGGCCAGATGGGATGGGGCTTTGGGAACAATGATCCAGTGAGAGGTGTCCTTGCCCATGGCAGGGGGATTGGATGACCTTTGAGGTCCCTTCAAACCTAACCCATTCTACGATTATATAACTGAATTCATCCCACCCAGATAATACTCCTGTTACAACCAGAAATGCCGGGACTTCCTAAGGACAGGTTTCTCCAAGCAGCAATTCATATTTTTGGTAGTTGTCCTCTTCCTCTCCCCACTCCAAAGGAAGTTACGCTCTTTATTAAGGCATTTCAGCTCATGATGGGGGAGACTGAATTTAGATCACAGTCTCCAGTTACCCTGCTGTGGCATTACAATGTTTCTGAAAATACTCGAACAACAAAAAAAAAACCCCTCCCAAAGATAAAATAGAAAAAACCAGAGACACTGGACTGAGGCCAGAAGTGACAGGCCAGACTCAGGGATCGTTCTTCTGCTCAGTGCAAACAGCAGCAACAAAATCAAAACACTGTAATAGACACCACCTTGCAGTTTACTTTAAAACATTTAAGGAATATTCTTATGCAGCTACATTAAGAGAGCATGTAGATTAGCTTCTGACAGCGGGGCACACAAGTTGCCAAATCCTTCATTTATTTCAGCTTTCCTTCCAACATTCATCAACGCAGAGACACAAGAGTAGAGATTATCTACAGATAATTTACACAGCATTGGAGCAGGATGCCAATGAGTGCCACCAATGAACAATACCTGCTCCTTTTATTGGAGGCAGTCACCTACCTGACCTTGGCTCAGTAAAAATGAAGAAAAAAACCCCACAAGCTTTTTTACCTTCCCATTTGTTCTTGGGTAGCAGCCTGACCTGTTAGAAAGGTAAACCGCAGGTGGTCTGGGACGTGTATTGAACCCCAGCAATGCTGCCTAAATGGTTTGCAGCAGAGAGCTGAGCACACTGCTATCCAAGTCTGACAGTGCCCTTGGCATTGTACCCTTACAGAAATATGACCAAATATAAACAAAAGCCAGCAGTGGCCCAGGTGGCCAAGAGGGCCAATGGCACCTTGGACTGTGTCAGACCCAGCATGGCCAGCAGGAGCAGGGAGGTGATTGTGTCCCTGTGCTCAGCGCTGGTGAGGCTGCACCTCGAGTGCTGGGGTCAGTTTGGGCCCCTCACTCCAAGAAAGACATTGAGGGGCTGGAGCACAGCCAGAGAAGGGCAACGAGTCTGGTGAGGGGCTGGAGAACAAGTCCTACAAGGAGAGACTGAGGGAGCTGGGGTTGTTTAGCTCAGAGCAGAGGAGGCTGAGGGGAGACCTCATCCCTGTCTACAACTGCCTGAAAGGAGGCTGTGACGGGGTGGGTGCTGGGCTCTTATCCCAAATAAAATGTGACAAAACAAGAGGAAATGGCTGCAAGTTGTGCCAGGAGAGGTTTAGACTGACATTAGGAAGAATTTCTTTACTGAAAGGGCTCTCAGGCAGTGACAGATGCTGCCCAGGGAAGGGGTGGAGACCCTGTCCCTGGAGGGATTTAACAGACGGGCAGACAAGGTGCTCAGGGATCTGGTTTAGCAATGGACAGGTACGGCTGCACCCAGTGATCTCAAAGGTCTTTTCCAACCAAATTCTTTTATGATTTATTTAAACATATCCTCGCCGTGTAATTTACCTACATTATGCCTGGTGAAAACAGTTGTATGTTCTGCCTTTTACTGGAACTCTTCAACCTCCCTAACACTAATGGCGCTAGCCAGTTGCTCCTCTATGCTGGGTAGTGTTCATTTTTGCACTGGTCAGGCTGTTCATACATTCAAACATTACAGAACGGCTAGACAAGACAATAGGATATTCGCACCTTCCTTCTAATCTGTGTGAAGCCCCTTCCCTAACAAGGTTTTCTCCTTGTCAACAAGCTTTTCCTCAGGCAATAATGTCACAATAACACAGCAAAGTGCAATGCATGAGCTTATTTTAGTTTTAAATAACTGATTTGTAATTGATTTGTAATTTATAACTGATTTTTTTTTAAAACAAATCCCAGTTCAGTTGCCTTCTCAAAAGCACTAAGATGCATGTATCCAAGTGGAGATGCAACACACCAAGTGTGGTCTGGAGACAACCCAGGCCATTGAATCTTGTTGTGTCTCCTTTGTCCTGCAAAACCTGCTGAGTGTGTGCTGGGTTTAGATGTGCTCCCGTTAGGAGCTAATATCGACTGTCATCTTTTTTCTCTCCACTCTGTTTCACCTTTCTGCATCACCAGGACTTACCAACCTTTATCTCCTTATCTGGGTGTCTTAAAGAGTGTTTCTAGCTTTTCCAAGGGTGTGGGTTCCTCTTTACTTTTTGGAAAAGCTGCACATTGATGTGTCAGCATCTTGACAACCTCCTAATGCAGAGGTCAGTCATCAACACCTGCCATTCTGATATCCCTTCCTTCTGGCATTTCCACATCTCAGCCCTCCCGTTCCTGACTATTTTTTTCCTGCTTCAAATTAGCTTTTTACAGTCCAACTGCAGAAAACATGAGGAATTCAGCTACACCCATTGTCAGGACTCCATCCTAGCTGGATTTAAAAAATTCAATTACTAAATAAAGAGACTACCAGATTTTCTGTCTTTCCACCGGCGTGGACATTTCTCAGTAGGGCTGTAATTCCATGCAAATGGTTTCTGAGTTTAACTCAGGCAGCAGAGTGTAGGTAAATGCTTTAACATTTGTACTTGGTGCTGTTAACTCTCACAGTACCAAGGCAGCAGTCACCTTGCAGTTGCACAGTGCAGTGTGTTACTGCCCTGCTGCTGAAATAGCCTGACAAAACTCATTCAAAGTTTGATTTAACCACTTAATCTACCTTTTCTCAACCAAAGCCATCACTTCTTATTCTGCACTTGTTGGCCAACATGAACAGTAAGGCTCTGCCTTCCTCATGGAACATCTACCTATACTTGAGCTACTGTGGACAGAAGTTATATCCCATTGTTTCACCTTGGTTTTCTGCAGAACTCTTCAGATTCTGGAAAGCAAACTCAAATGTGCTCTACTTGGCATAGCTCTGAACAAGAAGGGACCAGTGCCTGCATCCCTGCCTGCGTGCCTGGAGAAAAGGCACACATCCTTTGCCAACCACAGAGCAAGACTGACAAGACCATTTTCCTTTCCATTAGCATGTACAAAAATTGTTGCGTCTCCTCTTCTCCTCCCTGTCCCTATGGGAGCACCCTCACAGCCAATGTAGATTTGCAAAAAGAGCATTCTCACATGAAATGGCAGATGACTGTAACCCAAGAGACAAATGAGCCAGATTATTTCTCTGCCATTCAGGCGCATTGCCAAGGCAGCTCTTGGACTCCCTCCATCTCAATACCTACCCCAAGACACTGAGACTGTATCCAGATCAAGCAGAGCTCCTGGTCCCTAATAATTAGCCTCTCACCTCAGTCCACGCTTAGGACACTCTGCAATTTTATTGCTTGAATTAACTATCATTGAAAAAAACCTTGCCACCTCATAATCCTGATATACTCAGGAGAAAAAATGGTCTCAAATATATTGGAAAAGATGTCCAAATCCAGATCTTTGGGCCTGATTTGCACTCGTATCTCACTGAACACTCACACTTGAAAGCTAAAGTTAAAAGCACCTCAAAAAATTGAATGGCTAAGAAAAAAAAAAGTGATCAAACTGGGAATTCAAAAGTGAACTCTTTTTTTTCTTTAGCTCAGCACCCACATAAATGAAATCCTACAACCACAGAATGGTTCGGGTTGGAAGGGACATCAAAGCCCACCTGATTTCAGCCCCCTTTCACAAGCAAGGACACCTACCATGGGATCAGGGTGCTCAAAGCCATATCCAACCTGGCCTTGAACACCTCCAGGGACGGGGCAGCCACAGCTTCTCTGAGCAACCTTTGCCAGGGCCTCCCCACCCTCACAGGAAAACATTTCTTCCTAAGGTCTCATCTAAATCTCCCCTCTTTTAGCTTCAATCTGTTAACCCTTGGTCCTATCCCATCAGAAAAGGAGACAATCTTCAGCTTTTCTGGGCTGAGAACTCCAGAACTGAACACAGGCCTCCAGGTAGGGTCTCACCAGAGCAGAGCCCTCAGCTGCTCCTTATAAGACTTGTTCTCCACCCCCTTCCCCAGGTTTGTCAGGCATGATTTGCCCTTAATGAAGCCATGCTGGCTGTCACCAATCACTTCCTAATTTTCCATATGCCTGAACAGAGTTTCCAGGAGGGTCTGCTCCATGATCTTGCTCAGCACAGAGATGAGACTCAGCAGCCTGTAATTCCCCAGGTATTCCTTATTATCTTTATATTAAAAATAGGAGTTATGTTTCCCTTTTTCCAGTCAGTGGAGACTTCAGCAGATTGCCATGGCTTCTCAGATATGATGGATAACAGCTTGGCAACTTCATCCACCGTTTATTAGAAAAAAAAGTTCGTATTTCAAAAGCGGTCACAAATCACTGTTTTAAGCTTTACAGAGCCCAAAAGAAAAGCTATACTCTTACCTTCAAAGCAGTAGCTGGCGGTGGGTTTGGGAAAGAAAAGATCATAGAAATTTTAACAAAATTATGTATAGCCACTGCTTAATTATTCACTGTGTATGTACCTGATACAGCATAAGATTAAAGTTTTTACTACCGCCACATTTCTGCCCAAATGGCAGTCTCCGCTTGGTCAGGCTTTCTGCTGTATTCCATTCCCAGCAGGGTAATATCTCTGGGAAGACATGTTTTCATTCTGTGATAGCCAGTAAAGTTCAAGGCCTGTTCCCTTGATTCTGCAGGCACGAGGACATATACAAGGTACCTCACAAACCAGGGAAGGGTGTGAACTTGCAGTGCACAAGCTCTGAATACCTCTGGACATGTTTCAGAGAATGACATAACGCAAACATGGGCTTTTGTGCTGACTCCAGAGGCTCTGGTCCCCATTTCTGGAATGTTGTTTATGGAGGGTTTCTCTCCAGTAAAAACTTCATAAGAAAATACATACAATCCCAGCTATCTAAGGGGTTGTTCTTCATAATAGGGATGCTTTGGAAACAGGATTTCAGTCTCCTCCAGTGCCTTTGAATTTTAACATGATAAATCATGGAATCATAGAATGGTTTGGGTTGCAAAGGACCTTTAAAGATCATCTAGTCCAAACACCCAAGCATCCTATTCTTCTGCTCAGCATGAAAATAATAAATCAGTATCTCTAGGGAAAAAAAAAATACAGCCACAAAGGCCAGAACTCCAGTTTCAGCCAACACTTTGCAGCAGGCTGGCCATTTTGGTAGCATCTTTGGACAGGTACTGTTGTATTTCGCATTAATTTAACACCCTGCTGGGGTTTGTTCTCATGCCCTTGATGTCCCCCAGCAGAACCTGAGGCTGCAGCTCCTCTGCAGCTGGAAGTAACACTGGCCAGAATTAGCCATCCCAGGAAGCAGATGGTTTGGAGCATATCAGACTGACACTCGGTTTGTCAGAGCTGCGGGATGCCAGCAGGCTCCAGCCTCACTGTTCTAAGAGCTGGCAAAAAAAAAAAAAAAAAAGCCACAAGAAAGCAATCTAAAAAACAAGAGAATTACAGAGGATGACAGTTAAAGGTAAAATATTTCCTGTAAAGTGTAATTTCCATACAGAATAAGTTCCTGAAAAGGGACATCTAGCAAAGAATGCAACTATGTTTGGGAGATAAGTAGGCAATTTTTTAAAGATTAAGATGTTATAGGTGCACGGAGAAAAGGAAATAAAGCAAACGAAAGGGACACACTCATCACGCCACAGCCTCTTTTCCTTTCATGGGTGTTTCACCCTCCTGTGAAACACAGATAGTAACATGACAATAAATGCAACTGAATTTCACCAAGAAGAAACAGCCTCTCCTAATGAACAGGTGCAAACCTACTAAAGATTGACAACTCCACAGCTTCTGAGGAAACCACACACCCTGTGCTGGAAGACCGGAGGAGGCACAAAGCACAACAGCACACCTGAAAACACTGAAGTAGTTCTACCAGCCTCTGGCCAGGCGCTTTACAGACAGGTGATGAGGAGCACAGACAGGTGAGACCCTGCCTGACAACCTTGGCCCTGCTGCTTTCAGAAGAGCCTGAGAGAAGAGCTACACGTATACTATCAGTAAAGCAGTCTGCTCACCTGCTACCCAATCTAGAAGAACGAGGTTTAGCAGACTGTGCAGTCAACACTTGGCAACACCACATTACTGTCAGAGAGCTGAGCGCTGGCTGTTCCCTTGGGAAGGCGATTCGGGAGTTGGGGGTGACCCCAGAGCAGGCAGAGCCCTCACCAACAGGGCTGTGTCCCTCAGAATCCGATCCCAGTGTCCCAGAGTCCATCAACAGTTCTGGACATGGTCAGCAATGAATCAAGGTAGGAGTGTATCTGGAGAATCCAGCTAGAGCAAAAAGAGCCAAAGATGGCTGCAACACGGGCCCATTGTCCGCCCAGGAGCCGGGGCAGAGACAACTGGAAATCAGCACAGCTCCATGGCAGTTGGGGCAGGAGGGACAGCCAACAAGGGGGAGACTCCAGGGAGACTGCAGAGTGCCCCAGGGCTAGGACAGCTGCTTCTCCTGCCAGCAAGGCACCCCCTCACCCCCAACATACACCCAGGCATACACAGCCCCTCTTTGGCTGGTCGGGGCAGTCCAAGCCTGGCAGCACGCTCACAGCCTGGACAGTCAATGGCTGTACCAAATTCTTCAGAAAAGAAAATCAAAAAGCCAGCGGGGAAGCTAACGGAAGGCATAGAGGTTGGTGGCTCAGAGCATTCCTGGGATCCACCAGCCTAACATGATGTTGTGGTTTGGGATT
>VWPV01011052.1:0-30203 GCA_013389885.1 Geococcyx californianus
ACATATATAAAAATATATTTATAACAAGACAAAAGCTATTATTTATCAAATCAGTTGTCTGAAGTCTTAAAATATATTGTTTATTTTTCATCACTGATAGTGCTGTATCTTTTACTTACATCTTACTGGAATTGTCTGTGAGATCGTAAGATTGCTTCTGAGGGATGAAGCGTCTGCTTAACAGCTGTTTGGTGGTGTGCTTCTAAGTGCCCACATTCCAGCTCACATGCTTTGCTGCAGTACTGAGTTTTGAACTTGGAACTGGGAAGATTTTAGCTGTCTCCCATTGTGGCACTAAAAAGTGCTGCCAGTTAGGTAGCAGAAACAACAGCCGCCTCACAGCCTCACAGTTCGTTGTAACCAGCTCCCATGTCTGAACAAAATACGCCATTTAGGTAGCTTAGGTAGCTTTCCCTGCTGACCCTTTTCCCTGATCCAAGCAGAGCTGTCAGCCATAGGGTTAGAATATAGTGCCAGGAGTAGGGTTCCTCATCTGTAGTGCTGCATCTGTGGTAGCTTTGTTTAGAATCACAGTGGTGCAAAAGCTTTTTGTGTCAGTTCCACTTGAAATACTCAATAGCAGCTCAAGTGAAACTGTGTAAATTAGTCACTGTGACATTTAGACATTAAAAGTTGAATTAGTAATTTATATTAATCACAAATGTTTCTCCAGATTTTATTAACAAGCAGATTGGCTGCCAAAATGCTTTCTGGAAGACATTTTTTTTCTCCCAGCTGCCACAGAGAACAAAACAGTTATTATGGGCATTTAGATAAAGATTAACGGTTTCGGCAATTCATTTGAGGAAAACTGTATTTTACTCTACATTCCCCTTCAGTGCGAACTGTCAGTGCCAGCGTGATTTGTCGCCTCCTTGATAAAATTATCCAGTGGAGACACAAGATGGTGAAGTTAATTTTAAAAGCAGAAAAAGGTTAATCAACAAAGCAGAATGAGGTTGAAAAACAAGCAAGACCCGCATTTCTTAATTTTTTTTGAAGTCTAAATTTCCAGTAGAAGTGAGATTTCTACCTTCCTGCGCTTTCACCAAACAAGAGTTGAAGGAGGAAAAAAATTCATTACAGAGAGATTAGAAAATTAATTAATTGGTGACTCTTGTAGTTCCCATTGGATGTCTGAGGATCCTGTGAAAGGAAGTATAGTCTCAAACATAACATTTCTTCCTATTATTTCTTTCTCTCACATAGAGACCCTTCTGAACCATCATTATGTTCCAATTATTTTCAGTGAAATATTTCACAAGAAAAGGGTATGATAAAATCAGTAGAGGTAGGGTTAGTCTCCTGAGAAACTTAGTATGGTTAATCATCAAGCTATAATAGGGAAGGCTTAAGTTCGGTGTCAAACTTAAGAGATTTTTACAGGAATGATTCTGTTTCATAGAGGTTGTGGAACTCTTATGACATGGAGTTACTGTGTCCTATCTTTCCTCAAAATTAATATGGAGCAGCTGATTAATTCTGTGGGGTCTGAGAACCTGATTGTGTCCATGGCTTAATATAAGCGTGTGTGAAGCTGGTGGTGAATTTAGTTAGTGAAGAACCTGTTACTATTCTTCTCCTTGAGGTGGAGTGTTAGCTTAGAGGCATTATTCTTTAAAAAATGACAAAGTGTTTGTAGCAATATTTACTTCTCTACTCACTGACCTTTTTTCCAGTACTTATCATGTATTTATTTAGTTACTACGTGTGTCTGTTGTCAAACTAAAAGTACAATAATTTTAACTCCAGTGGAAAATAAGGTGTTAGAAATATAGAATACTAATGAAGAGTCTGTTGGGCATTGTATTATACTTTCACTAGAATATTAATTTCCTCTCTGGGCTGAACTGACCAGTTGGGGTTTTTTTTCCTCATTGTGGCCTAACTGTGCTCTTATAACCATGCTACACATTGCTTATGCTTTCCAAAGTGACAATGAGGTTAAAGATAAATTCAGCCCTACTTCAGACAATACTTGCAATACTTCTTAGGGTAGAGGTGTAACTATATGAGGTGTTAACTTTACTCCCCTGCTGTGCTTAGTTCCCCTCCTCCACTTCTTCCTAGTAACTACTGTAATAATATATGTGGATTGGAGGAGAAACATTCCCACTAAAATTTTTCCTGTTGAAGAAAATGACAGAAGGAGCCATTCTCTACAAACACGCTTCAGCTTATATAAGGAAATATGTCCACTTTCCAGAAAAGCAGCATTTTGGTTTGCCACCAGAATCCTTGGAATGCAAAATACAAAATACTCATTTTCAGTGGAGTTCTCCAAATCATGTGTCTTGCCATGTTATTGCTGCCTTTAAACTGAGGAAGAAACTGCCTTTTCCAGTAGTTTTACAGATACCTAGCACCTAGTTCTATATAAAGGTCAATGTTTCCTACGAGGAATGATTTGAGGATACTGTGAACTCTGAGACCCTTGAACTTTTCTTAACTCAGGTTCACAAGTTGCTTGTTTACATCAGAAACAATAGCATTTGCTTTTAAGCAAATTATGCTATAATTCAGAAATCCAACAATATTTTCCAGTTTTTACATAGATCTAGAAGATACACAATAAGAGTTAGCTAGGGAAAAGCCCTTGTAAAGTATTCTTTAGGTAGAGTATTTCCTAATATCCGTATCAGTATACTCACTTTCTTGAGAAGAAATATTTCTGCCCGAGACTGCTTCATTTTAATGAACAAGAGAATATTATGAATAGAAAATAATATTAAGCCAAAAATAGGTCCCCTGGGGAACCTGGTGCCGTATGTAATTTGGAGGTAGAAAAGGAAGACAAAAATTTTTAACTGTATTGACTATGACAATGAGGGATATTTTGCTTTAGTAATGTAAATTGAAGTTATATTTTTGGTACTAGTGTGAATACATCTGGATTTTCACCAGGGTAGATTTTGTTCACTTCAACTGGACTTTGAAAAAAAATTGTGGTAACTCTGCGCATATATTAGTTGATTATTGTGCTCTTTTTTGACGACCTTCAATACGAATGACATTAATTTTTGTGCATCTACATTTGAGTGGTAGATGCATTTAGGCTTTAGAGGACTGATCTGAAATGTACATAAACACACAATTTTTTAAAAAAAAAAATAAGAAAAAAGACCACAATTCACTTTAGCCTGGGGTACATATATTATATGTAACTTATTCTATGTAAATTGAATGTATACTTCTTCAATCCTATTCTTCCTTGAACCCCGTCCAAAAATAGGTAAAATAGATTAAATATTACAGGCCATGTGTCAGAAGTGCTTAGCATTTCCAATTAGAGTCATAATTTTAGAAGTACTTAGCTGTCACTTAGGTATCCAGATAGTTCACCAGATTCCTAAAATGCTTTGCACATGAAGTACTGATTTCTTCTAAAAATGTGATCTTTATTGTGGATTGCAAACTTCATGAAAGATTGTCAGGTTATTTTGAATGATATGTTGGTGTTTCATGACTTTTTTTGTTTTGTTGGGTTTTTTTTAAGTGAAAATACAATATTTCATCTACTGGAGCCCTAGTTTTGTTCTCCCATAATCAAGGGCTAAGATAGTCTATTACCATTAGCTGTTACTTCTTTTTAACACAAAGTGTAACTGTTAGCTTAGAAACACATAAAAGAGTCATTGTAGTGTTGTTGTGGATGGAAACTGACTTGAAAATACAAGGTTTATTTAACTAGTGTTTTAACAACTATCTCTCAAGGCCAGGTGTGTGTGTCTAGACAGGTAATGCTTCAATCAGACAGAAACACCTCGATGGGGAGACCAATAACAGAGGGCACTAGAGGGTTTAACTGTCTTGGCCTTCTGCTCAGGTGCCACCAGAGTCCTGCCAAGCTTCTCCAATGTGATGGAAACAGGGCTTGTACCCTCTCCTGGTATGAAGGTGCTTTACACTCAACAATGGAATTTCCTGTAGGGCTTTTCTTTTAAGTTCTGTAGCAGACCTCTGACATTAAGCTGGTAGCATTTTTTTTTTGTGAGCCCATTGATGAATGTTTCATCAGCAATCATGTCTCAGGTGGGACAACTTTAAAGGAAAATCATTAATAAAACCCAACACTTCCTTCTTCCCCAAGCAAACACTCCCTATTTCTGTAACTGGATCTGATGGAAACCTGTCTTTACAAGTACAATCACTTTCCATTGGAGGTGGCTCCCACATGTCACTGCTAAGGCTTTGGCTGAAAATAAGACCTAATGAAGGAGTTTTCCAGCCTTTGGTGCATCTATGACACCTACTGTGCTTCATAGTGTGCTGGCCGTTTGTTGGCAAGTTCATATTTCACTCTGAAGGGAACTGAAATGGTTGAACAGACAGGAGAAGAGTTTTATTTGCAGTAGCCTGTATATCCCTAGACTCTGATTTGGCATAAAACATCTGCTCCATGATCTATTTCAAGGCCAGTTCCCTTCTGCCAAGAGCGGTTATGAGTTCAGGCAAGCTGTGCCTTCATTGACAGTGGGAGGTTTGCCTGAATACTCGATTTAGTTGAAATGAAAGCATCTTGCTACAGAAATCCTTTTTTCAATTAATTCTGAAAAAGCAGCCAGACGGTAAATGTATTAACATATTAAACAGTGAGTAAAGCAGGCCACTGACTTCTGTTGTATGAGGTTTTGTGAGAAGTTGATATAAACCATATACAGTCCTACATCTGGAGAGGAATAACCGTATGCACCAGTGCAGGTGAAAGGCTGACCTGCTGGAAAGTAACATTGTGGATCAGGACCTGGGAGTCCTGGTGGAGAGCAAGTTAACCATAAGCCTGCAATGTGTACTCATGACCAAGAAAGCCAATGGTATCCTGGGTAAGAAGAATGTGACTGGTAGGTTATCCTGCCCCTCTACTGTGCCCTAGGGAGGCTACATCTGGAGTATTCTGTCCAGTTCTGGGCTCCTCCATTCAAGAAAGACAAGGAACTACTGGACAGCATCCACTGGAGGGCCATGAAGGTACTTGAAGTACAAGGAAAGGCTGAGATATCTGGGTCTGTTTAACCTGGAGGAGAGAAGATTGAAAGGGGATCTTGCCAGTGCTTATAAATATCTGAAGGGTAGCTATCAGAGGATGGGGCTAGACTCTTTTCAGTGGTGCCTGACAGGACAAGGGGCAACAGGCACAAACAGGTACACAGGAAGTTCCACCTGAACGTGAGGCAAAACTGTAGTGTGAAGGCGACAGAGCACCGGAATAGGCTGGCTGGAAAAGCTGTAGAATCTCCTCTGGACATAGTCAAAACCCACCTGACTAGTTCCCATGCAACCTGCTTTAGCAGGAGAATTGGACAGGATGATCTCCAGAGGTCCCTTCCAACCCTTACCATTCTGAGATATCTATGTGTATGTGTGGCTAGGAATAAACACTCGTTGTTTTCTGATTTTAGAAGTGACAGACACGTGACCTGTACCTGCTTAACTCTGCTGCAAATCTCAGAATGGTTGGGGTTGGAAGAGACATTAAATGCCATCTAGTTCCAGGGGGGCAGGTCATTTCAGATTGCTTAAAGCCTCATCTGACCTCACCTTGAACCACTTCCAGGGATGGGGCTTCTGTAACTTCTCTGGGCAACCTGTTTCAGTGCCTCACCACCCTTGTAGGAAAAAATGTTTTCTTAATATGTACTCTAAATCTCTGCTCTTTCATCTTAAACCCATTACCCCTCGTCCTGTTACTACACTCCCTGATAAAGAGTCCCTCCCCGTCTTTCCTGTAGGCCACTTTTAAGTACTGGAAGGCATCTATAAGATCTCTTCAGAACCTTCTCTACACTGAACAAGCCCAGCTCTCTCAGCCTGTCATCATAGGTAAGGTACTCCAGCCCTCAAATCATCTTCATGGCCCTCCTCTGGACTCACTTTAATAGATCCATGTCCTTCCTGTGCTGATGACTAAAAATTAACGTAGTACACCAGGTGAGGTCTCATGAGAGTGGAGTAGAGGGGGAGAATCACCTCCCTTGACCTGCTAGTTACACTTCTTTTGATGCAGCCTAGGATACAATTGGCTTTCTGGCCTGCAAGAGGACATTGCAGCTCATGCTGGGTTTCTTATCCACCAGCACCTCCAAGTCTTTCTCCTCAAGATTACTCTCAATCCATTCTCCACCCAGCCTGTAATTGTGCTTGGCATTGCCCTGACTTAGATGTGGGACCTTGCACCAATCTCCACTTGGACACTGAGCTATAGACTCTTTGATTGTGAACATCCAGCCAAATCCTTATCGACCAAGGGGTCCATCCATCAAATCTCTCCAATTTAGAGGCCAGAATGTTGTGCAGGACAGTACTAAATGCTTTGCACAAGTCCAGGCAGATGATATCACTGCTTTTCCCTTACCCACCAATGCTGTAGACTTATCGTAGAAGGCCACCAAATTTGGCAGGCGTGGTTTGCCCTTAATGAAGCCATGTTGGCTGTCACCAAATGAGCAGAGTCAGTAAATACCTCTGTTGGTTTCAGCTGAAGTTTATGCATGTTTTTAATTTGCAAAGTTAGTTGGTATAATATCGATGTAGTTTCTGTTAAACTTCTAGGAAACAGGCCCAACAAGGCGCAATATTTGAAGATATACGGACACTTTAAATCTTTTTTTATTCATGGTAGGGACCTAATTTCAAGAAGTTTTGCCTCCTACCAGAAAAGCGAATTTTTGAAAGACTGGTAGAGGTATTTGCAGAAGTGTCATCTTGATCCACACTTACATATGTACAAATAAAATCCATGTTCCTTCTTGCAATAACAGAGTAGGATTCAACCATTACTAGAATGAATAGCATATTATCATCTGTGTATTTCAGTGCACAGTCTTTGCAATGTATGGCTATTTTTCCTCCTCAGAAAAAGATCCTTTCTTTAGCTTAAAAAAATAGTAATTGAATATTTGCATATCTCCAAGGATCTATGTGGGTTAAACTCTCCATTCATCTTCTGCAGTTCTTAGACTGCGTTTGGTTTAAGAGTAAGAACCGTTGCTTTTATGAAGTGCCTTTTTCTATAAAGTCAGAATCTCACAGCAGTGCACAGAAAGCCATTGCTATAAAGGAGCTAAGTAGTCTTTAATAGAGAGAGCTAGGTTGTAAGCATTTTTATTCCTATGGAGCAGATAGATTTGGTTCCATCTGTTCCATATTCATAACAAAGGCGCTCACTTGCAGGAGGACTGGCTTCCCAGAAGTAGCATGGTAATAATCTTTTCACCATAGATTGAAAGGATCTGAAAACAGTCACTTCAGCTCAGCAGAAGGTAGCTAACACTGATAACGCTTCAGATCTGCTATTTTTCTGCAGCTCTGTTTCCATATGCATTTTTTTTCGAATGAAACAAAACACAAATGTAAACCACAATCTCACCTGTCCGGAGTCCTTCTGAGACGTTCAGAATGTTTTCTTAAACAAAAATGGAATTACATCTTACAAAGATGGGGAATTTTTTTTTTTTTTGATCTTGGTATTAAAGGCAGAAGTGAAAAATTATTTACTACCAGACTACATTCTGTCTCCTCAACTTTTCTCATGATCTCGACTTTCCCAGCAAGAAGATTCTGTGAATGGAAGATAGTAAAGTCCACAAAATGTATGCTAAAGTTCCTTGCTGCATTTTGTAATTAGAATGCTCCAGTGCTAGCTTTGATTACACACCTTGTGGGCTTTCAAAAAAACCAAAAAAATTTCAAGAAAACAATATTCTTGTTTCTGCAGGATATTTCACAAGGGGACAACAGAAAAGTGCAGGAGTGTACCATTAACACTCTTACTTGGCTAAAGAACAAAATATTCAGTGCCCCCCTAAATGATGAACTGTAAGCTTACAGAGATCTTAAAAATTAGCTAGAAGCACAGAACGAGAAGTATCATTGGTTCTGGGTATGTAGCCTCTGAAAGAGGAAAGGCAACAGACCCAGGTTTATTATTGTCTTGGCTGGAAGTCTTCCGGGACCATGTTGGACCCCATGTGCCTTCCTGCTCCAAGGTGCCTGAGGCAGCTGTGAGAGTGGGATGGGCAAGCAGCAGGCATGCAAAACTTGCCTTAACTGGTACTGCAGCATCTGTGTAGGCATGTAGGGTTTTTTTGGCTTTCCAACCAGCAACAGCATATTCTGTAATTCATAGAGATGTGTGAAAGCATCTAGTACTCTTGTATAACACTCCAGATCAAACTTTATACACATACTTGCAGAGCTGATGCTTCCGCCCACGCTAAAGTGAGAGATTTGATCTCAGACTAGGTTTTTTTGTTCTGCTTTGTTGGGAGTTCTTTAAGTGCTGCATATTTTACTGCAGTGACTCAAGGAGAAAATACATATATATTTCAAGAGACTCTTTCCCGAACTAAGATAAATGAGAGTGTGTTTGGGCTACTTTCAAGAAACTCAGCACAATGAATGTGTTTTTAAACATGAGGGGAAAGAAGCAGCTGATGCACAGTGTCATGCAACTCTGCACAGCTCCCACAACTATATCCAGTACAGACGTTCATTGATATGGAACAGTCAGGAATTAAGAATCAAGTGTAAGTAAGTCTTCATGATTACAGAGTACAGGATAGAAGCTGTACACTTCACTAGCAGGGTTGCTCTAGTATGACCAGTCTTGAGGTCTCCAGCCACTGAGGGAGAAGAGATGCAACATAATGTTAAAGGCACTTAAATCAAGCAGTGATGGATATTGTCTGGTTAAGAGAAATTAATTTGACAGAGTTTTTGTCCATCTACTTTGAAGTGAAATATGTGTCAGCAAGGACTTTTCAAGTAAGTGGGTTTGTGTTATCCCATATTGTTTTCCATATGTATGATCTTAGATATGCATGGGAAGCACTGTTAGAAGCCACTCACAACTTGGTTACACAAATTCCTTAACCGGTTAATGTGTACAGAATAGAGGAGCAAGCTTACAGTAGGCAGGTGCTTGCTTAGATAAGGAAGCAGTGTGTGGAAGATAGAAATGAGAATTTCCCAATCTGCTTGGGAAGATTATTAGTGTGAAACAGACACTTTTCAGGCAGAGTGGTGGACAAATGCTTAAATACTGAGAGAACAACTGTTAAAGCATTTGGGGAGAAGAAGGCTTGAGGGGTACCTGTGTATTTCAACAGTCTGATGTGGTATTCATTGTTTTTAAGAACTAGTTTCCAAACCACAAGGGCTTTTGAGTCACAGTCATGGAAAAGCGTACACATAAATGTCTAATTTTGAGTTCATCTGGGAATGATTACTGGAAATAGGACCAAACATCCTGTGGTATACATTAATCTAAAAAAAAAAGCACAGAAGGGAATAATTTGTGGCAGAGTAAAATGAAAGGTTAGCTATCCCATGGGTGTTTTATACATTCCCACACTCATAGTTATTACAGTCTACAATCCTTTTCTGGCATAGGTGAGACATGTCAAATTCCTGACAAGGCAGCAGATCTGCTTGATGAGGCTGTGGCTATTCTCACATAGGTTGGCTTTTTTCAAATATGAATTACAAAGACTGAGTAAAACCAGTGGCAATGAATACAAGCTAGAGAAGTGAAAGAAAAAAGAAGGGATCTAGAAGTTTAAATAAAATTGCTGTTGCCTTATACACTGGACAAATACTGGTTAAAGAGAAGACTACAGCTTGATGTGGTCCAGAATTTTTAATGGTAAAGGTGACAAATAGAAGGGTTAAATAAATCCTTCTAAGGACTGGAGGAGAATTTCTGGCTTCTGTGGTGGAGTGGTTGGAGGTTCCATAGTTCCTCTGCAGTACTTGAGCAAACTGGAAATTCACCTGATAAAGATGTATTGTTATTGTACTAATAGAGATCTGGCACATCTGTATTGTGTTTATATTCTGCTTGTTTGCGGCCTGGGACTCCGTTACACCCATAGCAGGTGTAATGATACGGAATGTCTGTCCCGAGATTCTTCCCATATCAGAATCAGAGTTTGATATATATAGACTTTTGTGTGTTGTACAAACTTTACCTTTCCTATTTCATATCTGGTTTCAATCATGCTCAAATTTGTATTTATCTGTATAAAAGCTGACTGTGTATATAAAGACTTTTTTTAATAAAGGCTTTCCCAAGATACTGTTAGAACTTTGTAAAGAGAAAAAGCACTTCAGAAATCTTTTTGAGCAATATTTCTGTATGCAAAGCATTTGTAAACTTTTTGGCAGACATGTGCACTCAAACGTATTCAAACTTGCTTTATTCTCACTATTTTCCTTCATCTTAAAAACAACGAAATACAACCTATCATCTACTTTTTTTCTACGTTTTCCCTTATCCTAAGTCAGCTTGTTGAAGATGGATTCCTGCCTTTACATCTTCTCCCTCCTCTACAAGACATAAGCAAGATATTATGTTGCATTGCTTAGGTTAGCAGAAGTAGCTTTTCATGTTTATGTATGTCACACTGCTAGCACAATACAACATTTATAATTACTTCTGTATTTTCATAAATAGACAGAATTTACAAGCACAGCATAGGAATCTAGAAATGTTTCTAAAGATAGTGGCAAGCCCATGAAAATGGAGTAGAATGGAATGTTTCTCCCTTCTTTAATTATAGTGTCAACAGTGGTAAGGCTAAACATGGATAATATGAAGTCCATTGAAGTATATGAGGTCTAGTAACATGATACAATACCCACAAATTCCATATAAGTGAACATGGTGCTTTAAAGATCAAAAAAGAAGGACGTTACTAACAAGGCTATAATGTCACTTCAAAGGATTTACGTATGTCTAGTTCTTACAGATGGAAATTAGCAAAATGGATAGCCTGCTTGAACAATAACATTTTATTTCTAGTGATACCAAGGGAAAATCAAAGCACGAAAGTGCTCATGGAAAGTATGAGGATGATATATTTTTCTCTAAGTGCTCTATTTGATAGTATTAACTTGGTTTATTAGCAATTTACTTTAATACAGTCTTAATGTTGCACAATATCTGTATTTGGTTTTGTTAATGCCACTGAAAACAGTAATGAGATCTTAGGTTTTTATTTCATTCTGGTTAATAAGTGTGGGTTTGTTGCAATAGGAAAGTATGACATCAGTCATTTATATTGTGCTAGTGCAGAAATGTTAACCCTTATTTTATATCATGTAATACCATTTGCATTTATGAAAGAGAAACCTTCTTATATGAGAAAAAGACCTGCAAGTATTTCATGTGGGAGTAACTATATCATCTTTTCTTCATCTATACCTCCTTATATTTCACAAAAGCTTACATGCAACTATAAGTCCATTCAAAGTAGGACGTGCCTTTCATTTATTTTCAGCTGAGCTTTGTTTGTTTTTTTCATGAGAAACAGCACAGGGGCAAGATACATTCTCTGGGAGCTTAGGCTGCAGTTACATGTCAGCTTTACTGTGGTTCACAAGCAAACATAATGGTTCTTGATTATATGGAAAATAAAAAAATTCTTTGCAAAGAGCATACTGGTTCAGAGAGCAGCTCAGACAAGGTTGGGTTTATCTGCAGCTAAAATGTCTACTTTGTTGTTCTATTGAAGGTGTGAAGGCTACAGGCTGCAGGCTGCTCTGTACTGAAGTGATTTTGTCTTTTCCTGAGCTCAGCCAGTCTTGGCAACATGCTAGGACAGACAAAACCAGTGTGATTCTAATAAACCTATGGACTGGGTCCAAAGTGGTACTGTTTGCCTTGTATGACCTCTCAGCTGCTGTGCACCTCTGGAGGTGCCCAGTGCTGTGAAGAACTGAGCTTCAGGTTACTTTAATTTTATGCACTAAGAAAGACTGAGTCCAGTACACCAAGCAAGCCAATAACAGAGAAGTCCTGTTATTAAGTCGCCTTCTAGAGCAGTTAAGGGACCATCCTGAGATACAGGGCTTGACCATGCTCAGTCTTGTAACAGCAGAAATACTGGAGAAATGGCTCAATTAAACTGGAAGTCATAGAATCATAAGGTTTGAAGAGACCTCTGAGATCATCGAGTCCAACCGTGCCTGTCTCCCTACTAAACCATGTCCCTGAGGAACTCATCTACCTGTCTTTCAAACACCTCCAGGGATGGTGCCTCCACCACCTCCCTGGGCAGCCTGTTCCAATCCCTGACCACTCTTTCAGTAAAGAAATTCTTCCTAACGTCCAGTCTAAACCTCCCCTGGGGCAACTTGTGGCCATTTCCTCTCGTCATGATTTACCTGTTTTAACATGTAGAATTTGGTTTTGTTTTGTATGACTATAATATGAAACTTTCAATCCGTGTAGCCTTCAAACAGATATAAAAGCTACAATGGATTAGAAACGGCAAGGAAATTGTTTTCTTCCTGGCCAAGCAGTTGCAGTAGGACAGTTATTTCAGCATTAAGTGCTAATACAGTAACAGTAACTGTGTACTACTTTTTTCCAAGAACTCTCACTAAAATAACATTTGTCTGGCAAGTCGTTTCCACTTACTAGGTTATTTGTAGGGGGTCTGAGAAATACAATCACTTGTGAGATAGACCATAGTAGTCCAGTGTTTTTTACACAGTGCAAAGCCAGTGCAAATTAGTTATAAAACATTAGGAAATAAAAGTAGTATTTCACAATCTGTTGGTTGTTTTGCACGCAGCTACTATCAGTTCTTTTTCTCCATCGCTGTGCGCTTTGTGATTTGTATTTTGCATGAAATGCAGAATATAATCCTGTGTATGTGTTCAGGCATGTATGTACACTCATACGGAGATGAGTATGGGGATACAATGTGATTGTTTTCACCTTCACTTCATACTGATGTAGTTGAACATGCAAAATACACATGAAGCAAAATATGTATTTGTATTATATTTCCTTTTAGTATTGTGGATTTTAAGACTTCATTTGGAAATATTAGTATGCATAGAACTTTTGCCTGTATTAAGGCATGGGCCGTATTAGCTGTGACCTTGTATCTGTTTGCTTGTTTATTTACCTATTTATTTATTTTCCTTGTTTAGGTAATTTTTCTTAGCTTTGAAGTCTTGGTTTCTAGGTGAGATTCTTTGTCTGCTGGCTTGAAATTTCTGAGTCTTTTGCTCAATGATTTTTTTTTGTTTTCTCCTCTTTGTGATGACTAAATGCAGAGGTGGTAGACTTGTCAATAGCAAAGGTACAAATAAGTTTAGTCATGATTTAATGAGGAAGTGTGCTTGGTACCAGAACAAAACTTTTGCAGATATATCGCAATGAAAGAGCGGGCATGCAAAGACTCTTTCTTAAAATAAACTCAAGTATTTGTGAAAGCTCGTATTTCGACGGAACCAGTATTTACCTGGTTTTGATTTTAACACTTAAAAGAAGAAAATGATCCATAAATCCTTTCAGGTAGCTTCTTTTTTGATTACTAACTTTGAAGATCCCTTCATTGTGCTTAGTTATGGGTCTTAATTCATGTATGCACACAAAGGTGTGTTTTATTGATTCATTAAATTCTAACTGACTTTTTCAGTTTTACCTTTTATGCATATTTGTGGCTTTATTCCATCTAAACTGTGAGAAGAATATTAATAACGAATTCTGCATTTACCTGGGTAATTTGCATATGTTTATGTTTTACGTTAAATTACATGAAAACCTAGAGGGGAAAGGCTCAACTCTTCTAACAACTAATAGGCTATTTTTTCTTTTGACTTGCACAAATTGAGAAATATTGCCTGTGGCAAACATAATGGAAAACTGCATTTTTAAATCTCTCACACATACTCATTTTCTTTACAAAGAAAGAAGCAGATGATGGTTCTTAAAAATAAAACTTTTTAAGGCTCTGACACAGGATATTAGATGCTAAAACACTTCAGGTTTGTGGAGTTATGATTTGTAGGTTGTGTAAGGTGACCTGGATATTGGATTTGACTAATGGGAGTGGTATTGTGCCTGAAAGGGCTAGAAGCAAATCACAGCTCTATATATTTTCTCCTGAAGAGATTGTCTGTAACTTAGAGGACTATGAGAGTCGAACAACTGTGTAAACATGAGTTTCTGATTTACAACGCACAATGTCCTGTGTATGGGGTTGCTGTAGCTTCTGTCTTTGTGGTGTTTCTCGAGATAACTGCAGAAATTATAATTGCAACCTTTTTGACGAGGCAGTAATTGTTAGGTATTCACTCCAGCTATATGCATGTGGCATCTCTATTTAGTGAGCTGAGGAGAAGTTCAAAATTAGGTCTCTATTGGCATCCCAGTCTCAACCAGTATTTCTGTTCAGTGCTTGTGATTGGGAAGCAGCACCAGAATTTACGTAACACATAAAGGCTGCTGGTAGTAGTGTATCTGCAATGAGCTGAGGTGAAATCTTGGTGAGATTTCTCACATCTTCTCTACAAGGAGACCCTGTTTGCTGGGCATCTTAGCAGAAAGTAGAAGAAAACATTCATCACAGTTTTCAAAAATGTAGTGAGAACAGACTTGTCTCCACAGTGTTTCATGAACACTGCTTTATAATACTTTAGAGAATGTATTCCAAGAGAACTGATCATAGAAACTTGAAATAGAAAACAGTAAGAGAATTGTCATCTACAGAGTATCTGCAATGTGTTACATCGGAGCCAGGTGGAAATGCTGTGGGAAATTTTGGGTTTATTTGTAAGGAAAGGATAATCCTTTACCCATGTCCCCTGTTCTAAAATAAAGATGCCATCTGACTAACCTAGAGAAATGGAGTGCCATGTGTACACTGAACAGTTCCAGTTTTGCTAATAGGGTCCGTAGTGGATTGTGCCTTGAATATTAAGTATTGTTGTAGTGCAAAATGAGGATATGAATTGCATTTATGGGGGGGGGCATTTTAGGAAAAGGTACAATACTGTAATTAGAAAGCTAAGAATGAATGAGGAGATAAGCAGAGGAAACTACCGATTACATATGAATATCAGTAAATAAGATGGTTGAGACCCTTTCTATATGCAGCAACCTTATGACTTGCTCTTAGGTTAGAAACTGAGCGTCAGAGAGTTGCCTGCTTAAGTGCCGCCTGTCTGAGGAAAGAAAATACTTAATTACAGCTTTTGTCAGGTGACTAGAAGGTCCTGATAGCAAAGTTACTTTTGAAATTGTAATACCTTTTCTGTTTTGTACATTTACGTTTTATTTAGCTGATTTGTTTATTGATTCGGCCATGTCTTTATGACTTCTTTAAAGAGCCCTTGGGATCTAGCAGTAAATTCAAGGGCAAAATTGCTGGGGAGAAACCCTGCACTCCTTTCTTTATGTGTTATGTATTCTCTATCTGTGCCTTCCTGCAGTCATTGAATAACTCTGCTAAGCCTTATCAAGATGAGGATGAACTTAATCTGTTATTTATATCTAATATATTAAGAATCTACCATGTGTTTTCTAGCAGAGAACTGCTTAGAAGTGGGATGAAGGGAGCTGCTGGGATTTTTTTTTCCATATTTAAATATAGCTAGCAAATGCTGAAATATTTATGGTTTGGCTCTAGATGAGGAGAGAATACTTTTCTTCACTGTCTATGCTTTCCTTACAGGGTATAAAAATGGTAGCCAGAAGTGGTTCAGAGAAGAGAAATTTTCTCTTCTAATTTGTCTTTAAGAGCCATTTTTGGATCCAACTTGGATTTAGTCCTATATGCTGTAGTTCATTGCATGGGGGTTTTTTTTCCTAGATCAGCTAACAGAGATGAAATTCTAGTCTCAAGAATACAGAGATCATGAATTGAATTTCTCCTGAATTATGGAATTTTCCTATTAAAATAACAAAGTCACCAAACCAGATATTTTTATAATCGTTGAGGTGTTTTCTTATATCTTCTGATTTCAGAGGGATTTTAGTGTCCAATTTCCTTCTAACCCCAAATTTTTATGTAACCATGAAGTCTAAAACATTAAAAGAGAGACCCAGGAGACTGTCATGAAGTTGCTGGTAAAGGTCATGTAGGGCAGGGGAGGAATGAAGTATCACTGGAATTGTAACGGAATATAGGAATTAGCAGTACTGCAGAGTTCCTCTTCTCTTTTCCATTGTGATTCTTTCTGACACAAGCTAAACCAGTTAGACCTTTTCTGTTCTACTATCATTCATGGAAAAAAGAGAGAATAGCCTCTTTTCATCCTTATAATTGATGTTTTTTCCAAAGCTTTCTTCTTGTGCAGCAAGGTTTCAATGCCTTTTGTTTTTTCCTTGGGAATTTTGGCCTTTGAAAGGAAAGTGTTGCTTGAAACAAGTTCTATTAGCATCAGAGGCTTCCTACTCTCAGAACTGGCTTCTATTTTATAGCTAATATCACCTTTAAAATGGACAAATAGAAAGGCCTTATAACGAAATCTTAGGGGCTAACCTGGTTTTGTGCAGAAAGTAGAAAGAAATTTTTCCTCGTACCACCTAGAAAAAGCCTCTTTCTTGTAGTGTAACTAATTTCAGTGGAATGTGGCAAAACAGCAGTAGTTTACCTGGGAAGCAACTTTAACAGATCCCAGATGATAAAGAACAGTTCCTTTTCCAGTGTTCAGCATGATGCTGTCTTGCAAGCATGCAAGAGGGTGTCAGATGGTTTGGCAGACTCCACTGCACTGGAAACTCACCTTTTCTGGAAAGTAAAACACCTTTAAACCACTGAACCTTCTTCTACTAAAATTTTGCTCTTTTCTACCCTGAAGTCCTTTTCCAGTTGCACTCAGTTTGGTAGGAGATGTTTGGTTCAAACTGATCCCAGAATTTTTCAGGTGAACCTCAACCTTTGTTAAGACTTAGCTGCAGCATTACTTCTGCTCCGGTGAATACACCTTTAACATTTATTCTTACAAATGTTAATATGTGCTATTTGTCCTTTCTGCTGGGTTACTTTGGTCATTTGGTGTTTCTTCATTAAATCGCCCTGATTTGGAGTGTTACCCTCTTCAGCATGAGTTTGCCTTTAAAGCCCCCTTAGTGTAGAAGAATAGGACTTTAGACTTCAACTTCAGTTTAACCTTTGAGGCACTGACCTACAATAAAAATCAGATTTAATGTGGACTCTTGCATTTTTGTATCAGAGAGCAAGTGTGATGTGCCTAACATTCAGAAAAGATATCTTGAGCTTGTTGCTATAAGAGGAGGAAAAATAAATCCCGGCTGTTGCCATCATATCCTGAACATCATAATTCAACAGGCAGGACTTTCATAGGATACTGGTGAAAATACTGCAGAATAAAGAAGACGGAGAAGAGAACAGAATGAAACCAAGAAACTTACTGCAGTGTGTGTGAGAGTAGGACAGATGATATGAGCTAGCCTAACTCTTCCCTGTAAATAATACATCTGGTCTTAAGGCAAATACTTCAACTGGTTTTTTTCTTTTAAGATGAAAAGGAAAGAAAAAAAAATTGATTGCAGTCATCCAGCTTGACAAATAGTTCTTAATTTCTCAGGAAGGCCAAAGACATTGCAGTCTACCTCTTTATGACCTTGTTCTTGGTTGTTGAGGCAGGTGTGAGAACAGAACAATATGTCTTTTGCTTTGTTTTTTTTTAAAAAAAGTATTTTTCATTACTATTCATTTTAAAGGGGTAAAACACTCATGGAAGAAGAATCTTTCTGAGTTTACTGCTATTGGACGTACATAATGGCACTGGAAAGGAAAAAAACACTTTTTCATACATATTGCTAAAACTGCATCATTTCTAGGGTGATGAGTTGAATGCAGCAGGACTGTGGTTCATGGTATGGTCTATAGTATACAAACCCATGTGAGGACTGGTGGAAAAAGATACAGGCAGGGGACGGATTTTAGTATTTTCCTTCCAGATAACATGACTATCACCAGCTGTGATTTGGCCTGAAACTTGTGCAAGTATTATCTACACATGTAAAGTTTATATGTACTGATTTTCTGGGTTTTTTCCACATATAGTTTTATTAGCTCCTAGCTATCCTGGCTAATCAGTGGTATCCTAATTAGTCACTGACTAACAGAGTATTCTAATAAACAGCAGTGAGTCCAAACAGTTATATTTTATATATATAAACAGCAGCATGTAAGCATCAAAGTTAAAACTTGTGTTTAAATAAATGTATGTCATGATGCACTTCTGGAATAATTTCTGAGAAGGAAAAATCAGTTAGTGGTAAAATTACTGTATGGACTCTATTTTGGCTAATGTTGGAAATGTTGTTTCCATCTTTATGCTAATAATATGGTGATACCTATAAGATTCTTATTTCAGAAATCTACAACTGCCTGTTTAGCCTGAGCTAAGCATTTAGCAAGTTGCATATATTCAGTGAGGGCCAGAGAAGGGACACAATTTCCTGAATATAACCACAGAGGGCAAATATTCTGCCCTAAATAACACACCTGTTAATGCGAATGTCAGTAGAGGGGCTTTGATTTAGTAAAAGTCTCTGGTAAAGCCAGCTGTTAACACTTCTTAACAGCTTGTCATTGTGAAGGGGGAGCATCATTTCTTCACACTTTTGTCTTCTGATTAAAAGAAGGAAACTACTTTCAAGCACTTTCCTACAAGTGCAGAACCACAACATTAGTTGCACTGGACTCTCACTTTCCTCCTTTGTTTGTGTCTATACTGAATTTGCTAGTTCTTTGTAAGTTCTAGGGAAAAGCTGCCCCCTGCCTTGGAAACATGTTACCAAAGACTGAGGGAATCTGTTTCAAGTTAGCTGAGGAGCTCTTGAAGAATGAATGAGCTTAGCTTGAAGACAATGAACATGCATTCATCTGTCTGTGTAGAGATCAATTTAGCTATTTGTTACAAACAGGGACAAAATTAATAAGAATTGATCAAACAATGGTAAACAAACTAACATTTTACCAGCCAAATCATCTTTTGTAAAGCAAGACAGCTTCCAAGAATTGCCATTTTCTGCAAAAAGCAACTTGCTCTGCCATGCTACATAGTTTTTTGAATGATGAGGGAGAATAGACAATGAAATAAAAATTACTCTGCCATTCATCAGGCAATATTTTTCAGCTATAACTTCTGAGGGTTCTTACAAGGGTAAAAATAAAAAAGCATGTATGCAAATAGTCTTTCACAAGTGAAAATTTGCATGCTTAAGCCAAGTTCCTTGGTTGCCAGTGTGCATGTTGAACTATAGGCCAATGTACATTTTTAAAATTGTAGACATTGATGATAGTTACAGGCTCTTGAAAGTCTAGTCTGTGATGGCACACAAGGATGATCATGTATTTTGAGACAAGCACAGTTCTAGAAAGGAAGTTTTCACAGCAGCTGTTATTCCTGGGAAATAAGTGGTGCTGACACTAGTCTGATGTGCATGATCTTTTTCTTTAGTGCTAGACATGTTGTTCCCATTTATTCTTTTTTCTAATGCAGTAAGTACTCTTAAATGAAAGAATTTGAAAAATGATGAGGGAGAGCATGGAGAAAGAGTAAACTGGATTTGGTTTGTTAGCTGTGTAATGTGGGGAATCATGTTTTGACTGAAACAAGGTAAGTATTTTCTTAACAAAGGCTGATGTATTGGTGCATGTGGAGCTGATTTTGCTGTAGAATTTAATGTTAAATGATTGTACTTTTGTGGGACTAGATACATTGTTCTATTTTTAGCATTATCACCTTCAGTGTCACTTTGTTTTTTCGTCCCTTTTTGGGTTGCTGAAGCCTATGGCCTAGTGTTTCAAGACTAGCTTTTCATCAAGTGTTCTTAATTAGACTGAAGTGTTAATTTTTCAGACCAGACACCTGCATTACAGCAAAAAACATATTAAACAACCTCTTGAGAAAATGATGTAAAAAGGTGAAAGGAGATAATGAAACATAAAAAATGCAATGTGCTTCACTTCTTCCATGTAAAAAAGTTATCAAAGAAGGGGTGAGAATAAAATCTGAAGTTCTTTCTGTGCTTTTGCATAATAAAGCTACCTTGTGCACTTGAAATCCTTAAATGGAGAGGCTGAAATGTGTTCAGTCCTTCAGATGAAGGGACAATAAAAGATATTTTAGTTTAGCACAAAAGATGGTTTGCATTTTCACTGTCTTACTCTTCCACTTGTCTTTCCTTCTTCCCCATTCACAGCATCTGCGATCCCAGATAATGGAAGAAGGTCCTGTTTAAAGCTTAAGGTCTTTGTGCGACCAGCAAGTAAGTTCGTCAGATTAAGCTTTCAAGGGTAGCTTTGTAGTACACGCTTTACTGTGTGGTCTAGTAAATAGCAGTAAATCTTTATTTAACTGTTAAATCTTGTGTATATCTTCTGTACAGCAACATTTGTGTTATGATTTTCTTATATGTTTTCATAAAACTTTATTTTAGTTACATGGCAGTTGCTAACTTGTTGTTTCTTAAACTGTTGTACAAATGGAAGACTACACTGACATTTGGACAAGTGCCACAGACTAAAATATTGATGTGCTCTATTATGTATAGTAAATAGAGAGAAAAAGGAGAGAGAGAAAAGGAAAGTGGGGAGTTTAAGGGTATCTCACTAACATATTTGGCTGTTATCTCTATTTTTGTTATAGACAGCTGTATGAAAACTATAGGTGTTCATGATCGTGTTTTCGATGTTAACGACAAAGTAGAAAATTCATTAGAACCAGCAGGTTAGTATGCTTAGTGAATCTCTTTTAACAAGTGCATAAATTCCTCTGATGCTTCAGTACTTATTTTCTTCTTCTGTCTGCATGCTTTGCATGGTGGTACAACTGCTTTACTTTTGCACATTTCTAGAAGTGCTGGTATCTTGTAGTGTATTTCCTGTGTCTTTGTTTAATGTAGGGGAGGAAAAATGCTTTATTTAGGTTTTGGGTGACCTGATTTAATAAAATAGGTGGTGCCATTAAAAAAGTCTAACCAGTATCCTGAAGTCACTGGCCCATCCAATCCAAACACCCAGCCTGCTGAAAAAACACACTATTTACTAACAGGGCCCGAAGTTTTTGAAATGAAGTCAATGGACACAGTTCATTTATTAGTGTGGTTATGAAAGAATTTTAGATAAGCTAGACCCCTGCTTGTTTAGTGCTAGTGTATGATACAGGCGTGCAGCTGACAGACTTAGTGTTTAAGTAAGAAATCAGTCCTTTAAAATTATATACATTTGTATGTATATTTGATTAAGCAAAGTATCATTTTTCATAGATGCGTGCACACACACACTCTGATATATATAAACTTCTATCCTGTTTTTTATGGAAGCAAACATAGGTTTGGGGGGCTTGTCTGTCTGTTTTTGCAAAATATTGCCTTAACAATAAGACTAATGCTTGCCGTGATAAACTCCTCATTGGATCAGGGCAAAGTTGCTTTAAACTCCAGCATCAATCAAGCTTATGTGTCTCTGTGTGGAAAGTGCATGTATATTTTTTGAATGTCTCAGGTTTGTGAGAGATAGAAACATGTTTAATTCTAGGTGTGTGAGTAATCCCACCAGTTTCAAGGGGATGGCTCATGACATTAACACGAGGGTTTGTAGGAAAAGTATTTGCAACAGTAGTATTATATGTACCTATGTACTGGTCACACACATCATTGTATTCAAGTCTTAATAATTAAAATACACAATTAAATGAACAAATTATAAAAAAAAAAATGTATGTACATACTGTTTAGTACATACTCAGAAGAACAGATTACCAAGACCTCCTTTTTTTATAATCTTATGCTGTTTGAAAGAGACTTCCCCTTTGGTATGAAGCAACATACCATTTTTTTGCCCTTTGTTATTTGCAGTTCCTTTAACCAAAAGTCATTATTTATACAGAACTGTAAATAAGGCATTCAGAAGTTATCCAGTTTAAATGATTTGCCTATGGATACACAATAAGTTTGATTTTATTTATTTAAGATGATTTTTGGAACACTATTAAAAATTTTGGTTTTGAGAATCAGAGATGTTTTCTAAACAAATCTAAATTCAAGGAGAGTGCATTTACAGTAGACACATTTGTACACTTATTAACAGTATTCTTCTACATAAGGAATTAGGATGATCTTTCCTTATCTCTAGGTAACCTATGAATGTAGAAACTCAATGCACATTTTTAAATTTTGCAACTTGCTGAACATAGGCTAATTAAATCATATTTCTCCTGACACTGGTTTGCAAAAGAGATCATCTGAGTCATAAATGCCTTATTTTAGTGAACTCGCTGAGCATTTTTTTTCAGCAGTGTTACTTATTCCCCACTGAATGTCTGTACCTCATTAACACCATCACAAAAGCATATATTTAGAAAGCAAAGCAGGCAAAACAGGGAAAGAAAAATCATACAAAGAGCATCTTCCAGGCTAAGATGAAATACCAGTTGTATTACCAGGAGGAAGTAACGGCTTTAATGAGAAAGTTTGATACCAAAAATTTCCCACTCCCGACATTAGTATATTTGCATTATTTGCATTATTACTTACATCAGTCACCATTACATAATCAATAATTCCTAGATCTGTCAGCTACTGTCACACTTTTCTGTTATTAGTCTATTCTGTTACTAGAGTTGCCAGAGGCTTGGTAGATCTTGTTGCATGTGATCTATGTTGTGTGCTAATTTACCAGCCTCTGGCATGCATCCTCTGCTAATGTGCTCTCCCCTAGTCTGGCACTCTCTTCTTCCACAGTAGACAGATGAATTGGGAGGCAGGAGGATCGTGTTCAGCAGATTANTGAGTGACCAGTGTTCCAGTAGTGGCAGTACCTTGATAGTCAAAGAGAATGAGAATTTATTACTGCTCTACGCTGGTTCTGTCCTGTTGTGTTTTAGTGCTGACTCATGGATGTAATTAGTATTACAAAATAAGACTTATTTACAACTCTGTTGACGATGCAAGAGGCAGAAGGTAATGCCCATCATTTTCCCTTGTAGTTTTAGTTCAGCAGCAGTGAGTGGATGTTTCCAAATTGGGAAGAGCTCATTCTAAATACATGAAAGGTGGAGCTGACAGTTAGAACAGGGGTATTTCTTTTCCTGTAACTTCTTAAAATATCATTTAGTTGGGAACCTGGTCTTATGAAGTATTGTATTCTTATTGCAGTGTCACCAAAGTGTGAAAGTGTGACTTGGAAGGGAAACATGAAACAATTTTTTCATATTGACAACCACTGGAACTGGCATTTTTTGGTAGCTAGCATTTACTGAAATTTTTAGAGGGAAAATTTTAGTACCTTGTTCAGGGCCAAAGTGCCTGGGGGTCTCCCTGCTGTACCTGATGAGTAGTTGTAACCAAAGTCGGTTCAGCCAGTCTTTCTCACTGATGTTAATGGGACTTTCAGCTGATGATGTCCGTTTCTTACAAATATGAATGTATCTACAGCTAATCAGTGTTTGCTTTTCATATTTTTACCTTGAGCAGCACTGAAGACCTGTTGATAAGCCTGATGTGATTGTAGCATAAATCAGTGCTGGAAAAAAGCATGTGATACAGTTTCCTGTACAACTTGCTGTGTAACCGAACTGGGGCCGAAGAGCCCGTTAACCTAAATTATACTAAATGTTCTACCTGCTCTTATGCTAGATGAAGAGGAGGGAGCTGGTTTCTAGCTAAAGCTAAGTAACATGGAAGGCTCCATGCCCAAGTGGCATGGTGATCCCAGTATCCTGACTCCTGCTTTTCTTAGTGCATTTAATTGGAATTGCATAGCTTTCACCAAGTGTAATCCTGGTAGTGCAGTTTGTTGAGACAGGAGCTATAAGAAAGATACATCATAGATACATCAACAACTCTCATAAAATGGGGGAGCTTATTACAGTAAGTAGTGAGATACTATTAATTTTCCTAGCAACACAGGCACTAAAGTAAGTTGTAATAAATACATTTTGAGGCTACTTCACACTTCCNAACTCGCTGAGCATTTTTTTTCAGCAGTGTTACTTATTCCCCACTGAATGTCTGTACCTCATTAACACCATCACAAAAGCATATATTTAGAAAGCAAAGCAGGCAAAACAGGGAAAGAAAAATCATACAAAGAGCATCTTCCAGGCTAAGATGAAATACCAGTTGTATTACCAGGAGGAAGTAACGGCTTTAATGAGAAAGTTTGATACCAAAAATTTCCCACTCCCGACATTAGTATATTTGCATTATTTGCATTATTACTTACATCAGTCACCATTACATAATCAATAATTCCTAGATCTGTCAGCTACTGTCACACTTTTCTGTTATTAGTCTATTCTGTTACTAGAGTTGCCAGAGGCTTGGTAGATCTTGTTGCATGTGATCTATGTTGTGTGCTAATTTACCAGCCTCTGGCATGCATCCTCTGCTAATGTGCTCTCCCCTAGTCTGGCACTCTCTTCTTCCACAGTAGACAGATGAATTGGGAGGCAGGAGGATCGTGTTCAGCAGATTACTTACTGTCATTCTCCTTTTAAAAATCACCATTTGTCTGATTTTTGAACCCTTGTAATTTCACAGATTTTGTTCAGGAATTTGTAGGAAACTGGTCTATGGAGATCGTGCTCATTTCAGAAGTGATGATAGTAATTGGTCCCCTTCCTGTCCTCCTCTTCTTTTCCTTCTTAATAATAAAACTAAAAAGTCCCTAAACAGAAATTACAACTGTGCATATCAGGGCAAAATTGTAGCTAAAATATACAATGTAAAGCTAAGTGATCTGGAAAATTCTTATCTGTCAAAATAATTTTTGCTAATTACTGCTGGCATTCCCAGAGCTTAGGAGTAATTTTCCAGATTTTACTTAGGAATTTCGGCTTCTTCATCACTTGCCTTCAGTGTTTAAAATAAAACAAAACCTTTTCCCTAAGCATTAAAACCTGTGCAGTGTTGTAATTCTGTAACTCCAAGGAAAATAATATTTGTGAAGTGATTATGAGAAATACAGATGAATTGTGTGCTCTAATACATGAATGCAGAGAGCTTGGGACTGCACTGAGAGAAACCCCAGATGATTTCTTGAAAGGAACCCCTTAATGTTACATAAAAATTAATTCCCCTGTGAAGAATGGCTTTATAAAAACGGCTTCATAGAAGATCTTATTTTTCAATTAAGAGAAGTAATGGTTTTAGTTTAGGGCTTTTTCAATGAGGTTTGGGGGTTTTGTGGTTTGGTTTTTTGGGGGGGGGGGGGGGCGGGGTTGGTGGGGTTTTTTTGAGTGACCAGTGTTCCAGTAGTGGCAGTACCTTGATAGTCAAAGAAAATGAAAATTTATTACTTCNAGTGTCACCAAAGTGTGAAAGTGTGACTTGGAAGGGAAACATGAAACAATTTTTTCATATTGACAACCACTGGAACTGGCATTTTTTGGTAGCTAGCATTTACTGAAATTTTTAGAGGGAAAATTTTAGTACCTTGTTCAGGGCCAAAGTGCCTGGGGGTCTCCCTGCTGTACCTGATGAGTAGTTGTAACCAAAGTCGGTTCAGCCAGTCTTTCTCACTGATGTTAATGGGACTTTCAGCTGATGATGTCCGTTTCTTACAAATATGAATGTATCTACAGCTAATCAGTGTTTGCTTTTCATATTTTTACCTTGAGCAGCACTGAAGACCTGTTGATAAGCCTGATGTGATTGTAGCATAAATCAGTGCTGGAAAAAAGCATGTGATACAGTTTCCTGTACAACTTGCTGTGTAACCGAACTGGGGCCGAAGAGCCCGTTAACCTAAATTATACTAAATGTTCTACCTGCTCTTATGCTAGATGAAGAGGAGGGAGCTGGTTTCTAGCTAAAGCTAAGTAACATGGAAGGCTCCATGCCCAAGTGGCATGGTGATCCCAGTATCCTGACTCCTGCTTTTCTTAGTGCATTTAATTGGAATTGCATAGCTTTCACCCAGTGTAATCCTGGTAGTGCAGTTTGTTGAGACAGGAGCTATAAGAAAGATACATCATAGATACATCAACAACTCTCATAAAATGGGGGAGCTTATTACAGTAAGTAGTGAGATACTATTAATTTTCCTAGCAACACAGGCACTAAAGTAAGTTGTAATAAATACATTTTGAGGCTACTTCACACTTCCAGAAACAGTTTAGCGTGTTTGATTCATTAGACCTAAGAAAATTCAAACCTAGAGCTGAGTTTATGGCAAGCCTCAGACAGATTACTTATAAAATAGTCAATTTAGATAGCTATAGATATGGAGGGCTTTGCAGAGAAAAATACCACACCTATAAAAGCACTGAAGTTGAACTTGACTTTACTTATCTTTTTTATGATATGAGCTATAGCTTTGAAGCTGATCTTTAGGAGAGCTTTATTCAATGTCATAAATTTAGTATTTTCTACTGTACTCCCTTCTGCCACTAATGTATTAGCATGTTTTTCCAACTCACCTGGTTCTTTTTTTTGTTAGTTTTAGCAGCATATATGTAAATCTGTATTTTGTTTACCATAAAAGGTAGTCTGTTACCTATGAGGTTTTCCAGATTAAGTATGTATTCTGTAAAATTGGAGATTGTCATGTGTTAGCCTTTAAAATTCTATTTCAAGAAAGGGAGACTGGTCTTATATCCCCTGCCTAACCCTGAATGTGGTGTACTTTAGTGGAAATCTTATGCATGGAAATGGAATATATGCTTGGGCTTACAGGCTGTCATTTCAAATTCAAGAACCAAAATCTGTAACTCAGTAAGGGGATTAACTGCAAAATTAATTCTGAGCATGTGCAGCTCTTCTTCAAGCCCTTTTGAAAATCAGGTGTTTTTATTTAACTGCCTCACTATTGACATTGCTGTCTAATGAGCCATCTAAAGCTAGAGCTACAGTGTTTTGTTCGAGGAGGAATCTTCCATTCCTCAGTTTGCTGAAATCAGACTTACTCTCTGCTCTTCTGGTCTTCTGTGGGAGTTTTGCCAGTAAGAAATGGAGGACTTGGCCCCAAGTTGGTTGCATAATGAGGTATTACATGCTTGTGAAAGTCAATGACAGCACAAGGTTCATTGCCCTATTTCATAAAGGCACTGAAATCTACTTACAGTTGTCAGCTCAGTGAGAGTTCATTAAGGATGCAAAATCTCATTGGAATGTATGCTTTCTGTTTGAACAGATGATACTGTACATGAGTCAGCCGAGCCATCCCGTGGTGAGAATGCGGCACAGGCACCAAGGATAACCAGCCGGCTTTTGGCAACTCTATTGTTCCTCCTGGCAATGCTTTTGATATTATAGCACAGTATGCTCTGGCAACCTGTCGCAGAAAATATCAGGGTCTTAGAACATCAAAGATCTGCCTAACCGCTCATCCCAGGAAAGGGACTTTATTGTTTTTGCAGATGTCAAATTGTTATTTTTCCCATTTTCCTTTTCTTCTCCCTTTTAGCCTGAACTCAGCAAAAATTTGAAGGGGATAACTAGCTTCAGCACCCATCCCTTCCTACCCTGTGACTTTCTTAATCCCTCCATTTAAATAAAAGGACTCCAAATGAAAATGCCAAACAACAATAGTGACACTAGTGATTCTTATTTTCCTCTGTATTCTCCTTTAAGAAGTCACCCTTGTTAGCTCATTGTGTTGTCCATATGTGGACAAGGAAGAACAGCGGCAGATCCAGCCAGTTAAAGATACAGAAAGTTAGTGAAAGCCTGGGAGAGTTTTCCTCTCTGATACAATATTTGATGCCTTCTTGTTCAGCACTATAAGATGATAATGCAAGACAGCATGCCACCATGTCAGGACTGGAGGGGAAATATGAAGAATAGTTATAACACCATAT
This sequence comes from Geococcyx californianus, assembly GCA_013389885.1. Lineage (NCBI taxonomy): Eukaryota > Metazoa > Chordata > Aves > Cuculiformes > Neomorphidae > Geococcyx > Geococcyx californianus. The sequence continues at coordinate 27,580 of VWPV01011052.1, forward strand.
CCTCCATTTCTGAATGAACAGGCTTCTGAAAGGGAAAGACGATGTTTCCTATAGGACTGTCTCAAAACCTCTTTGACAGTAAAATTTCTACTCACAAGTAGAAATGTTGTCTTTACTGAGAAGAAGAAGTTAGGAATGGTAGCACACAGCAGGCAAGGTCAGATTTAGAAAACTTCACTGGGGGTGTGAGTGCCTCTGTTATTTCGTTTAAAGGGGATAATGCACACCGGCTTATTTTATTTTAAAACAAATTACCGTGGTGCTACAATTTTTTTCTTGAAATGCAGAGGCACTTGATGAGAATAAAGTGACCTTCCCCAGCACTGATTCAGTAGCTAATAGCCTTTAACGTTGCTCTGGGTGTTAATATATGCTGAGAGAGGACATCAGTGGCCTGAGGAAACATGTTCGGGACACGGGATCTCCAGTGTGCTCTTGATTGTCTCTGCTGCAAGTTCCTCAATCATGGGAATAAANAAAAGAAGTGTGAAATATGAATTCAAGTGTTGATTTTATTATCTTTTCCCCTTCCAGCACAGTTTGAAGTGTAGAGGAAATGTGTTTATCAGTCAGAGATAAACTAGATGGGCTCCCAAAGACTTAACAAAATATTTTTTTAAAAATCCACTAGAATAGTAGATACGTTATTTAGATATACTTTATGCTGAGAGTGAGTATATTTGCTTGTCCTGTTTAAACATGAGAGAAGTGGTAAACCTTGATGAAATTAGGAAATGGGACTGTCTAGTTTGATGGAATTAGGAGTGGACCTTAAGACATCTGAACATTGGCTGATGTAAAACTTTAAAATATCATTTACCAGTAAGTGCAAACCTTGGGGTATATTTTGGGTAGGCAGCCATGAAATTTGATCCGCTAAGTATAATCAGGGAAATATCAGATCAAAACTGAAACAGAATTTTTCTAACAGTTTTTCTGATAGTTATGCTAAATGTAAAACAAAAGATGGAGCTCATTCAAACAAAACAAGGGTTTTCTCTACCAATTGTGAAGAAAAATTCTGCCGTAAGAAAATGGAGTGGTACCATTAATGGACAGCACTTTATAGTTTTTTTTTTTAAATGAAGAAAAGCTTTCCAGAAATTCAAGCAGCCCATGATTAAAAAAAAAAAAAAAAAAAAAAAAAAGAAGAAAGATGTAAAGGGAGATTTTATGTGTGATAACCTATGACCTGGGCTTGCCTGATATCATACAACATGGTACAATTAATGCAGGGCCTATGCTTACAGGAGGAATGTAGGAAATTTCTCCTAATGTGAAGTGCCCATAATAAAGATACCAAGTTTAATTGTGTAGGGAAGTCATCATCTCATTACAGGCTGTCTGGTACTTTTCTGTCTTTGACGTGGATATGCTTGATCCATACACTAATACTTCCTATAGATCAGAACACACTTTACCAAATGGATTATAAACCAGAGTACAGATACTATTGCATGATAGGTAACCATGTTAAATTATTCATAGCAATTACAGGCAGTCATACCTGTAGCACTAATTTCAGGTAGAAATTGTGACTACTTTTTTCATCCTTTGTGTTTGAATGATGCCAGAGTTCAAAATGTACATTTATCCACAGGAAATATTTTTCACTAGTGTTACTCCTGGTGAAATTCAGCCCTTCATCTGGCTGGGTAGATGAGAAACAACATGAGCGCGCGCTGCCTGGTGTGGCTGGGAGTCGGTTTGATACTTGGTGGAATCAGGCAATCCCAGTATGTAAGTGGAAACATACCAAGTACGTAAATGCTGATGGGCTTTCTGTTGCATTGCAAACCTCTGAATGTTTTAAATGCAGATGTTGGTGCAAATTAAGTAGATTTTTGCTCTCTTCCCCTTTATCTGCTCCAGCTCAAGTCTGAGGGACTGATTCTCCCTCAGCCCGGGTGGCTTACTTGCCGCCATGACCTGCACTCCTGGCTGCCAACGCTTTGCAACATGAAGCAGGGAAAATAGGGATCAGTCAATTTAGTGGATACTATGTATCCTTTAATAGTCAAGGTAACATTTCGTGCTAGTTTAGAATATTGTTTTGTACTGTACTTACTTGGATGGAAAAAGAAAAACAAATAAAACTTAAAGCTATGTTCTTTAAATTCTGTATTATTAGCAACCTATGTTGTATATTGTGTTTGATAATAAAGTATTAATTTGATTCTTATGTCTTTTGTAAGTGAGAACAATAGACTTTCAGAATATTAAATTCATGTGTTGATTACAAGACAGAGCTTTGAAGTATCAAGTGTGATCATGGCTGAGAACTGAGAGACNCTCTTCCCCTCCCTGCCGCGCCACCCCTCCCCCCCACTGGTTTTCCTTCAGATTTTGGTTCCATGAATAGTTTTTTCCAGGAAGGATCTTGCCAGTGTCACGTTTATGTATGTACTTGGTTCCAAAACAACTAGAAACAAACTTGGGAGGTACTAAGAATAGATAAGTAGTTTTTTTGCCTTCCTATATAAGTGAGGAAGGAAAATGGTTTTATTTGTACCTGTTGATTCCCACCCCTAACCCTCAATCCATTGCCTATTAGAGAATTAGTTCAGTCACTTTCAGAGGCTTAGAGAGCTAACCCTTCCTTTTCTTTAATTGTACTTGGGTTT
>VWPV01011054.1:0-88579 GCA_013389885.1 Geococcyx californianus
CCCTCTCAGTGAAGAACTGAGAGATATATCTGTTTACCATGCCTTTCTTAAATTTGGCTTATACATATACCTGGAATTTTCATTTACATATTTCACATGCCTTAACTATGGCTCAATTCCCCTCTTTTTCCTCTCGATTCTGAAAGAAAAGTCTATGCTGCCTTCATCATTGTGTTCCTCTCCTCCTTTCCACCGCCTGAGTTGTGACACAGGCATGCCAAGCTCTACATTTCCTTATGTTCCGCAGAAAAATACATCAAAATCCAAGGGTGGATGCAGTGTAGCAGCAACACACAAACTACTTTAACCTCTCAGAAGCATTGTACCTGCCACATAGCACAAAGCAATTAGGAGATGAGAGATGGTAAGAGCCAACACTGATTTTTAATAACATGCTGTGATTCATTGGCCTACAGAGATGTAAAGTACGTTGTCCAGACAGTCAATAAGTAGAGCTAGACAAAGTACAGCACAAAGTTAATTTCTAAATACAATTTTAAGTAATCATTGTTTATCATTTTGCCAGCCACAGACTCTAATGTCTTTGGGGCCTGTCTGGAACAACTTGAGGGATCAATCAACAGCTGTCCATTAAAAATTATTTGCCTTTTATTTATAAATAAAATTTACATAGATAAATCACAAGTCACAGAAAAACAGTAAATATCAGAAATTAAGTACGGTCTTTATCTTAGGCCAGATTTTCCCAAATAACAGACTTGCTCTTTCTTGTTCTCACCTACTTCCTGTTTGTTTATATTTTTTAAAGCTGAATCCTCATCGTTTGACCTCCAAACAAACATAAACTAAGCAATCAGGAAACCCTGGTGATAGGAAACTTGAATCCGTCAAACGGTGAGTCAGTTCCATTTCTAAGTAAATAAATAGGTTGCCCTTGATTCCATAAAAAATGCAATTAGTTCAAAAGCAGCTATTACCATCCTGGCACTTTTCCTGCATACTCACAGTTAAACTCTACCTTTCCTCACCAGTTGTCCATGCACACTCCAAATTTGGATACTTATTATTGAAATAATTTGGTGATTCATTTCCAAGTCAGCAGTGACTATGAAACCAGAACAAATTAAATTACACACAAATTAAATTATTGACTGTAAGATAAAAAGGACACGCCTAACTGAAAATTCTTAATGGGAAAAAAAAATCTCCAATAATATACACGGAAACATCTTTTCCATAACAAACAATTAAAAGAAACTTTACTGGGTTCCCAACTACATAATACACTGAACTGGAAAAACATAAGATGCTGAATGTTACCCAGAGGTATACTGCAGATGTACACAGATGTGTCCACTAAAACACGTCCTTAGCCCAGTGACAGGAATTATACTGGTATAGAGAAAACAAAGTCATGTATGGGGGCGGGGGCATCGCTCTTGAAATGAGGAACAGTGTCATCCCAATACACCCTATATTGGGAATTAACAACATAGTACATCAATTAAAATTAAGTACTTTGGTTCATTTTAAGTAACATAAACTCTCAGATTATTTTATATTTGATATTTAGGTTAAATTGTTGTGCTCAGAAATAAAAAAATCACTTGAAATTATTAATGTCATCACGAGTGGATGGAGAATTTGGATCATATATCTTCCATAAAATTAAAATTTTTCTGTGTTAAAAGTAGTTATTCTCCTTAAAAGAAATCTAGGTGAATTGCTGAGATCAAAGTTTCTCCATATACTACACAACTGGTTCTTGTACACTGGAGGTTAAAGCACTGAACTACTGACACTGAATTTTAGACTAAAGTGTCGATGCTGGCATGGAGAACTGTATCAAAAATTATCAGAGTGCTTCAAAAAGCCTTGCGGAATATATGAGGACAGGTGTATTTAACAGTGAACCATGAATAGTTTATCCATAAGAAAGCAAACAAAAAAGACTACTACTCTTAGAAAAGAAAAATAAAAAGGAAAATAAAAATAACAATAACAATAAAAAACAATAAAAAGGAAAAGGAAAAGGAAAAGGAAAAGGAAAAGGAAAAGGAAAAGGAAAAGGAAAAGGAAAAGGAAAAGGAAAAGGNCGGTGGAAAGGAGGAGAGGAACACAATGATGAAGGCAGCATAGACTTTTCTTTCAGAATCGAGAGGAAAAAGAGGGGAATTGAGCCATAGTTAAGGCATGTGAAATATGTAAATGAAAATTCCAGGTATATGTATAAGCCAAATTTAAGAAAGGCATGGTAAACAGATATATCTCTCAGTTCTTCACTGAGAGGGTGATCGGCCATGGGAATGCGCTGCCGAGGGAGGTGATGGAGTCACCGTCCCTGGAGGTGTTTAAGTAGAGATTGGATGAGGCACTCAGTGCCATGGTGTAGTTGACAAGTAGGAGTAGGTGTAGGTGTTGGGTCATAGGTTGGACTCGATGATCTCAAAGGTCTTTTCCAACCTTATGATACTGTGATATAGAGAGGTATATAAATGTATAATATATACACATAGATGTAAAATACATATATAAAATACATGTGGTTGTTAAATAGATTTCTATGTGCTTATTGAATAAAATATTTGTATCTATGATGTATTTTCAATAAGGGATAATGATAAAGAGGATTAAATCACATGCTTTCTGTTTTTATAAAATATTATCAGGTCAAATATTCCTCAAGTTCTGAAAATTTTTCAAAGAGGGGAAACTGTGGATGTCAAGACATTAGATTTAGATAGTGACATAGATATCTTTTCATCTGTGAAATCAGGAAATCAAGCCGTGAGCACAAAAAGGTGAAGCATTTTCACACAAGTAATTTTTCCCTCTCAGGAAAGTTTTAATCTTGTGCCTAAGTCCCAGTGAGGTCCGTGAGATCTGTCTGATAGTGATGATGCAGTTTCTGGTGATATCACAGCACCGAATAAACACAGTGGAATTCAGCACTGCTCTAAGGAGAGGGGGGCTTCCTAATTTAAATATGTTTGAAGAGGTGTCAGAAAAACTGATTAACACTACTCATCAAACCTGTGATTAACTAAAACATAGTTATTTAGTAACATTTCCTGAAGCCTTAACACACACTGTAAAAAATTTCTAACATATGTTTCATTTTTTTGTTCAAAAAAACCCCAGTGATAAGAAGCAAAAATATAGAGAGCACATCAGCATGGGCACAAGTACGTGAACAGAGGAAAAAATTAAGTGAAAATAGAAAGATATTTTGTGCAGGTACAATTTTTCTGTTCAGTACTACAGAAAAGTTCGGGAGGTAAACAGTTTGGTCTGGAAAATTCCAACAACAAAAACATCCATGACTGAAAACAGACCCTTTTGCGGTAACTCTGCATATAAGTTTCCAGAAGTATAAAGTAACTTCCACATGGATTTCAAGTCTAGCTGAAAATTCCTCTATGTTAACAAGTCCAAACTGGAGCCGTGTGAGTAGGAATGTGTACATCCTGAAGCATTCCTGCAAGCCATTAGAAGAGACACCCTTCGATATCTCTAGGACAATGAATTGCTGCAATGGGAATTTTGTCTTGATATTGCTGGTATTGCTTCATTTTGTGTGCTGCTTTTTCCTTCCTTCCTTTTAAAATTTCAGTGGCACATCAACCAATTGAATAAAAATACCACGTCTATGTGAAAACTGAATCTATAACTCTCATCCAGGATTATTTTACATGTGTTCAACCTTATGAGGTCAACCTAAATGAGAATTATGTTTTGAACTCTCTTATATATTTGATTTTATTAATTATTTTGATATGAACACTTTTAAATCTGTTTCTTCATGTAAGACGGTCCCACAGAGAGATACATCTCAACGATTTACACAGGTAAACTCGTTTCTGTATTGTCTCTGCCCATTCCTCAAATGAGATACTGCCATTTAGAAGACACTATAAATAGCTTCAATCTGCATATTTCACTAGAGCAACGTTTCAAAAATTAGTATTTCACTTCATCGTGATGATGATGACACTGACGCTTTGGAGAATTACTCCAAGATCAGATTCTCTAACTATTGAGATACGGGTGATGATATAAAGCATACAAAATGCAGTGGAAATCCTCTCCATTGACTTATGCTGATTTTTACTAGGTTCAGAATGAATAACATGATATCACTTAATAACATGAGTCACTTAAACTTTCTCTGTAAATTGATGCCTTTGGAGGCAATCAACTGTTAGAACTTTCTGTCTCGGAATGAGGTTTAAATGGGAAAATTACTTAAGAAAAAGAAATATATGACCATATATTTCTGCCACTAGAAAATTTTAGTCTGTATTTCCTGCAGTAAAATGCTGGGTATGGAGTATTCCGCACATTACAATGATTATTGTACTAATGAGGACTACCTTATTATCCTATAAGCTTCCTTAAATAATTCGATTTTACACTTGGCTGGTTTGCCTCAGCAAATGCACTCAGAATGAAGATGGGTAATCGACTGTTGTGCATACATGAAACAAAAATTAACTGGTGTTCTGAGATAAATTTTAAGTATAGCAGTCCCTTGTAAAGATGTCCTCTGAATTTGGTGAATTTGGGAAAGACTCACAAGACAGGTTAGAGGACCTGAAAATGTAGGTGACAATTCACCACAGGCTACTCTCTGAACTTCTGTGCAGACTGTGCTTGTGTAGAAGGTCTTTCTCTTAAATTGGAAGTGTAGACATTGGGAAAAGCCAAAGGGATAGAAAGAAAAAGAAGAAAAGAAGACAAAGAAGATGTGACTTCTTGAACAGTTTTTGAAGGCCGAGTTCTTGTGGAGCATTTTCTCAGCTACTTACCATGCATTTTTGTATGAGAGAAACATGGTTACAAAAGATGTGTTGAGATGTCTGAGGGGCTGCTATATACTTTTTCCCCCCATTTTTATTTTTCTTGACCAGTTTGCTTTCAAATGAGGTTCACAGCCCTCAGAACAGCCTGACATAAACCTGTGGTCACATCCTGCACTTCCAGTGCAGTCCATCAGAGGAAGGGTAGCATGTTGTTGTATACTGTTGTCTCTTTACAATAATCATTTAATCAAAAGTGCAATAATCCATCACCTTTGCATAGACAAGGATTCCAACCTGATTCAGAGCACTATTAGTGAGATGAATATTTTTTATGTCCCAATATTTGATTTACGAGACAAAGGTAAAATAGTGAGAAGCTGATGAACAGGATTCCAGACTATGGGACAGGAGTGAAGCTGAGCTGACAGTGTCTTTTCTCTCCATTAGTGATCAATGCCCCCTTCACAGAAACATCAACTCAAAACATCAACTCAGCTGCCTCTTTTCTGAAAGTTTTTCTGCTTTGGGTGTTTGGGTTTTTTTTTCCTGAGGAGAGGGAAGCACATAAAAGTCTAAAGCAATAGAAGTCCTTTGATGCAGCAATCTTCACAAGGGGTTTTTTGCCGAAAGTGTCAGTACTGCATGCCAGGCAACAGTGGGGTCTTGCAGTGCAGCTTCCTCTGCTGCAGGCAGACAGGAAGTTTGCATTTCTGTTGTGGTCACATTTTGACTAAAGCTGTGATTAAAATGGATGAAGCAGCCCTAAGACAAGGAGCTTGTAGAATCAAGTATGCAGGTCACTGCTCCTGGTACCTGCCAAGTGCAAATGATTGGGTAGTCCTGGAAGAGACCAATATGCTCAGGAAAATCTGAGCACTGCTGTGGTGGCAAAATGAGCCAGATTAGGGCAGCAGTAACAGCTTGAAGGGAGAGGCACTATCTTATGTGCATCATTCTTTATTTTGGGCAGCAAGGAAATCTCCTTGGTTCCTCTGTGTGTCCATGACAGAAGTTAATTTAATATTGGAACATTCCTCAAATACAGCTGGACTTACAAGACCATGTTATATCCAAGGCCAAGAAGGGGAGGAAGTTGTTAGGTCCACAAATGCAGCAGTTTATGTTTCCTTTCTGATATATTTGATATCCTTGCAATAGGATGAAGTCTTTGATGTGAACTCTGATTTAGGCAATGGGTTTCAAAGACTTCAGGGTCCTGAAAAGACAGTTTTATGTATATCTGCTATTTTACTAAAGAGTGACTTATTTGAATTAATGGATGTATATTATAAAATATAATCTATACTAAACATATGTCTGATTTTTTGATATGCTGTAGCAATACTTCTATTAGCAATTTTTAATATATTAGCAAACAACAGGAGAAGCTATGAACATTTTGGGGAGTGTTTTTCTATGAAATTGCCTTCTGTGTCATGATATTTGTCTTGGTTTTCCATGCTTTTATGAAACAAAACTACGAAATTATTTCCCTAACACAATTGTAATGGTAACATTATATCTCTCACTAAAATGTGACATCTGGAAATCTTATTTTTAGATATGAGAGTAAGAAAACATGCTTTATTGAAAGGAATAGTTAAGACTTAGTATATATTGATTGAGCTAAAATTTGTAGCATTTTTTAGGTTTTGAATCATACAGTTTCCTGCAGAGAAGGATTTATGAAATGCTACAGGGGGCAGGGAAGGATATGCTAAGATACAGCCTTTCCCAAGGAGAGTGATCTTACAGAAATCGAACCTAAATACCTCTCCTTTACAAGGTGCTAAAATGAAGCACACTTCATTTACCTGCAGCAAGTGTCTGGACTCTGCTTTTCCCCAGAGAAACTACAGAGAAAATCTGAATGAATACTGTATTCTTGATGTACAACTGGCTACTTTGGAATCTACTGAATTAAGCCAGGACTTTCAAGTGGAAATCTTATTCTCTATTTTTCAGTTGATCTTCTTTTGAAGGACCTTGCAGACAGTGGATTCTTCTGCATCTATTTCATCTAATAGTTAGTTTTATGTGACCGTTACATTAGCTTTTCCAGAAGCTTTCTCATTTGGAAAGCAGAACTCCAAAACCATGAAAGTGGCAAGATATTAACAGATTTTTAGGCCAACTTAAGTTAAAACTAAATTATTTTAAAAGAGCATTTGAGGGTGAAAAAATGTTGTAGGTAGGATGTTGTAGTGGCCCCTTCCAGGTGCATATAATAAATACTCCTATGATTTACCAGAAATATTACTGCTACATTAAGACCTTCTCATTATCCCTGGTACTGTCTCCACATTAGAAGGTTCCTCAGTGTGGTTTCATCCCAATTTTGAGCCTTAGACTGAGGTCTCAAGTTTGTTGACTTGCTTAGTTGTGAGTTGTGGCCATAATGGAGACTGTGCATCATGTACTCTGGTGAACCACTCACATGATTTGAGTCTTCTTACCTCCTTGTTTCTGGACTCTGGTGTCAATTGAACATGAATGACTATCAGAGATAAAGGCTATGAGCTTCTCAGTCTGGACTTCTGCTCTAATTTGCCTCCGTCTTAAACCCATAGTAGAGGTGACCTAGCCTGTAGCACAAAGCTCACTGCATAGGAGCCTTGAGGATTTCCAGCAGGACAAATATCATTGGAAGCAGCATTTTGAATAGATGATTACCACTGACTCCAAGGGTCATCCCATCATCTGGGACAAGCATTTGACTTACTGGGCTTGAATGTACTGTTTTCAGTCATCTTTCAGCAAGAAGCAGCAGCTGATCTTCAGATGCTTGTTTAGTGCTTCATTGCGTGACACTGCAAAATGACAACTTTGAAGACAAAGCAGACTGTGTGAAGATGGATACTTTTTTTCAGGGCAGAGAGAAGGATATATGGCTGCGGGGAACATTAGGAAGGTATATAGTACTTGCTTTCACAAGTTTATCAGGGCAAATTAAAAAGGTTTTTCATAACTATCTGGTGGCAACCACTTTGCAAATCTGAGATAAAATTAGAGAGGACAAAAGAGGACAAAAAGAATAGAAAGAGAAGTCAAAATAGGTCAAAGATGGATTTCTTCTTGAAACATCAACACTGATACACTGGGATAGATGGGTGTCCCAAAAGAGTATTATGTTTTTCTTTTGCCACTTTGCATAATGTGCCTGCAAGCATCAATATACTATGCTATGCTATACTATGCTGTAATATGCTATACTATACTATATGACACTATGCTATAATATCTATGAAATTATACATACCTGCATATGTAGAGAGTTGCCACTGCTGCTGGAAAGCAAGAAGCATACAGTTCGTGTGACTCAAAGCACTGGTACCTGGGAGTAGCCCAGGAGACACCCATGAAGAGTGTTGAGACAGGTTCATTTACAAATAAGTTTATGAATGAGGTCAGTACACAATTGATGGATCTTCTGGTTAAAGTTGCTCTTGGGGACAAATAAATCAAAAGAAGAGAAAAAAGTAAATAAAATAAAAAGAAAGGGACAACTCTCCCCTATGTCCAGCTGGGAACAACAGGGACATGGTCCTAGATGAGTATCTTCCTCTGGGGGCTCTCTCCACTTCAGCAGATTGTGATGGTGATGGTGATTTTTTTATGTCTTTCCCCTAAGGCTATATATATTTTTCATTAGGACCCACACAAACTCCCTCTGGGCTGGTCCCAATTATGTAATTTGTGCTGATTGGTCTATGGTGATTAGGTGCCAATGTCGCATGCAGTTTGGTTGCTGTGCTTCTGTGCATGTAAATTATTTGATAACATTTGTTAGAGGACTCAAGTGGCTATTAAATGCTTCCTTGTGCAAAGTGCTTGGATTTTTCTGATACTGAAAAAAATTACGAAATAAGGGAATGAAAAGAGGGGAGCAAGGAGAGGGGTGATTCTCATGCCAGTGATGCCCATGGTAATTGAACATGAGAACCTGCTATAACACCACCTGCAAGACCATAAGAGACACAATAAGAGTACAATAGGATGGAAACACAAAATGGGAAAATATTGACACAGAGACTTTGGAAATGCTGCCTCAGTGGCTTATGTAAAAGGTTACAGAATTGTAAATAGTAAGCTCCTAGCATCACTAAGGCTAAGACACTGAAGTACCTAAGACACTGTGGAACAAGACAGGTTTACCTTTTATTACATCTACATCCTTGAAAGTAAACAGATGCGCTTGGAAGGCAGGTGTGGAAAGTCTGAGGATATTTGTCAAGGCTCAATTCAGCAGAGTACTTAAGTGCAGGGGTGTTTTTGTCCACATATTCAGGTGGTTTTCCTTTGCTTTGTGAGGATGGTTTGTGTACATGGGAGGAAAGAGAGCTATTGGGAATAGCCAGTATGCCTGTTTGTTTCTATCATCAACCTGTTGGTGTTGTTTTCCTGTCATATCAGGTTTCTGCAAGAGTTGCCTGGAAGATCCATCTCTTTAGTGGCTGTGTAGCAACAGATTCGGATACTGTGAAAATAGCATGAAATTACCATCTGAGTAGATAAAACTTGATTATACCTCTTTTGCAGGTACATTAGTCATAAGCAGCAAGGATGCCACAAGCATAAAATTTTACCTGGACATTGCAGGGGTATCTGAGACACAGCACTTCACTGTCAACAGGACAAGTGCACTGACTTTGCATTTCTTGGATGTCTAACATTCTTGTTGCTGTGCGAGTTCTCAGGCACTTATGTAACATACAGTTGCCTGTAGCTTCAATACCACCTCATCCTGGTGTTCATGTTGATCTGGAATAGAGAAGTGAAGGACACAAGCCACTAAGGCTTAGCGTTGGGTAAAAAAACCTGTTAGAGTGCCATCCACTAACATTTCCAGTTTTACAATAGACTACTGTGACTCACTGCAGTGTGGGGTAGACCAGTGTCTGTGACCGACTTAGCCATGCAGAGACGTCTGGGGAATTCATGGTGACTCACTTCTAGCTTTAACAATTGCAGATGTCATTTTGTCATTTGAGATGTCCTCTAATACAGCTGACCTTAAGGTATTAAGATGACCCTTAAAGATTTGTGAGAATTCTCACTATACTTTTGTGAAATTTTTAGAAATATTTTTTATATTTAGAAACATTTTTTATATTTAGACTCAGAATTTTCCATAAGATGAGATGAGGTGTTGATCATTCAATTTCTTTTTTCCCAGTACTGGGAGAAATTGTCTTGTGTAATCTTCCCAGTGTCTCCACCAGCACCAAATGAGTTTTATAACAGCAAATAAACCCATTTTTCCAATTCAGTTATGGATGGTTGATAGTAAAAAATATTGTCTATTCTGCCTTTCCCCTACAGGAACTTGGTCTTGTAGCAGAGCTCTGTGTCCCAGCAAATGCTGCTGGTTGTGTACATAGAGGTGAGAATATCAGCTGTCTGCAGGGATGCAGCAGCACACCAGCTCTACAGCTTTTCTTGCTCTCCTCATTTGCACACAAAGCTTGCAGTCTGCAAAATACAGAAGATGTGAGGAGATGAAGGATCTGAATGTACCAGTACCCCTCTCCTGTAGTCTCTGAGGGCACTGAGAGTGATTGCTTCTGTGAATAAGTGATTTTAGCTGGGCATTTCCATTCTTGGTGTTATTTTCCTTCCACTAGTGTTACTCTGATTTAAAATGCTAACGGGTCATATTTGTTCTTTTTTTAGCACTTATTTTAGTAGGTATCAAAACCAATCCTGGACTTATGTCAGACACTGATGCGTTGGGGAAAGAATTTATGGAGATAAACAGGATATTAACCTCTGTTTCGTGATTTTTGCCCTGAATCAGCAGCAATTCACGTGCTTCCTAGCTGCTGCCCAGCACCATTGTTTCTCTTTCAGCTCCTTCAACGTGCCCTGTCATGATGACAGACTCCTGTCTTCATGCTCAGAAAGATGAAAGAGACACTCCTGTGCGGCCCCTTCACCTTGACTAACCTAGGGGTTGTCTCTGCCCCTGTTTGCCAGGACTGGGAACATCTATAAAGGCCTCGATCTTGGAAGATCTAGAAACCACGGAAGTCCACAGAATAAACTCAGATCTGCGGTTTTTCTTGAATAAGCCCTTGCAGGTGCAGCACTGGAAGGCGTGTGGGCTCAGATGACTCACCTCATCAGAGCCAGATGAAATCAGAGGTAGCTTTCTTGGCTACCTTAGTGCAGAGAGCCTGGTGTCTTTCTCTCCTGGATTGTCTAGCTGTTTCCCAAGCCCATAGTGTTCGAATTTCTCATCATTGATTTCTCTCTTTTTGTGTAATGAAGACTTCAGAGTATTCGACATTTTTAATGCTGACTATATTGGAGCAGGATAGCGACTACTTAGATTTAAATTTAAGTTTATTTGATTAGTTTAATAATGTAGAATAATATTTCCATTTTCATTTGGAAGTCTGAGGTGACTCCAGCTAGCATGCTTTAGAAAGGCACACTGAAGTAGTTAATTTAGTAAATAGTATTTGCAAGTGCAAAAATTAAACGACCATCTTGCTTTTTACATAAGTAGTAATTAAATATTTTAAGGGGTTAAGTTTCTCATATTTTATGTTAACGCATGAGACTCACTCCTAAGCTCAGTCTTCCCAGCCATAAACTGAACATTACGTAGAAATTTCACAGAACAGTTCTAAGCACGTAAAACAGATAAGTGTATAATCCAAATACAAAGTAATCAAAGCATTGCACCACCTGGCAAATGTAACTGAAATGAAGTTGGATTTCATTTAGGTAGATCCACCGTAATAGAAGCTTTCAAACCTGCATGATGTATTAGCGTTCATCTGTTCAATGTGAAGTTAATTGTAAAACAAAAATACAGTCTAGTAAACTATGTAAAGTAACTGGCAATTAATCAGAGTGTGTTTTAGAGTGAAAAGCAATTGGAAATTATTCCAAGAACTATTCTTTCAGGCACACAATAGAGCTAAGTTTTATTAAAGGCCAGAGAAAGAGATCAATTAATAACTTCATCTCAGTAGCTGTAAAACTAAAGTGAAAGAAAAAGGTTATCATGCTTGTTCAAAGCATACAGTTCCTTTTTAAATTCTTTTTAAGAGTCACCTATTTTCAACTTAAACTAAAGTAACATCTTCAAATAACTCATGAGATGCACAGAGACTAACACTAAAAATGCATACTTGGCCAAGGATTGCAAGAAGGTATAACTATTAGAAAGTTATATTGAAAAACAAGCCCTTCTAATTCCTTCATACTTGACTAGTTTGTTTTAAAAGCCGGATTTAAAAGTCAGTTAATTAAGAAATCAGATAAAATATCAGAATATTAGTGACATAAAGAGGTTAATCAGGTTTGCAATAAGGAATATTTCTTGCATAAAGTGCAGATGCATAGTGAAGTGTCAAAAAGTCATTAAGGCGTGCCATTCTGACTCTGCTACTGCACAGTTGTCCTTGTGAAAAATTAATTCCATGTGAGAGGTTAAGAAAAGGCAAGAATACTAAAATGAGATTTATTTTTTGCTAATTTATAATGTTTCATCTGCGTGAGCACCTGCAGGGAAAACTTTACACTACTTTTTGACATATCATTATCATAGACCTCAGGTTCCCAGCTACTAACTGTGTCTGTTTTATCTCTGCTGTCAAACTTGTTCACAACATGAGCAATCTCTTTCAGATCTTCAAAGATACCTGGGAAGAATTTTATTGTCTCCACAGGGCTCAGAGTTGGCTCTTGTGTTGCTTAGGGCTTATATGCAAGCAGTAATACACTAACAAGTCAGCATGAGGATATCCAAATGTTGTAAACAACACAAATTCATTTCCACGTACACTTTCTCCGTTTTCTATGAATACAATCTACTGCAAGCAAATGGCCAGAGAGGCAGAAAAGGAAACAGTAAAGCAACTCTTTCCATATTTTTAGTTTTTCTCTTCTTCCTTTATAGCAAATTTTATTCATGTCTCAGAACCCAAGTTTCCCAGTGACAGGTGTAGACCTCTTCTTCCCCATACATCCATGGTGAGAAGTGTATGAAGTAGAACAGATGCACTAGCTATGAGAAATGCTATATCCAGGCAAAAGTTCTGTTCATAAAACATTTCAGCTGTGAATGTTGCTTTTTAGCCAAGAACTTCAGAAAAGTGCTTCAGTACTTTACTCTTTAAAGCATTCAGTGCTTTACTCTTCAATTTCTTTTCAGTTTCATTAGACAGTGAAGTGGATTTGTTTCCAAACAGAAAACTTTGTGTAGAAGCCAAGAACCTGAAGTTTTGCAGAGCTTATGGATTGTAAAAGGTTTTTCAGTGTGTTTGTTTCCTGTATGGAGCACTACATTTTCAGTGCCTGTTTTTCAGTGCTCTCAGTGTATTTTCATGACTGCATCAATAATGGGATACTTTGGAGAGAAGTGGATACAGACGATGAGTTTCTCAGAATTTGGAATCTCATTCCTGACATGGTGCATGATTGACTGTATGGCACTCGCCAGCTACCACGCTTGTGGCAAATGATTCTCTCTTTTTTTGTTTCTGTAAAAGGCCTCTTGGAAACAGTCTTAGATTCACTGCAGGTGAACAGTTATTTGGTGGTGTGGATTACTTTTATGTTTTTAATCTTTCAGCCTTAGAAGAACTTGAAAGGAGAGGAGTAACAATAAAGAATCTCACCTCTTGCACATTGCAGCACTGTGTTATCATGAATCTGAAAATCCTGGAACCTGGTTTTACTGAAGATTTTGTAGAGTTGTCTGTACTTCATCAAGCATAATAAATCTTGCTGATTTTGCAAGGAAATCTTTCCGCTGCAAAACACTGAAAATGTAGAATCTGTACAGCAGCTCTGCATAAAAAGGCTGCAAAAATCTTGTTTACAGGCATAAGACCCCTGCAGGCTTAGACCAGTAGTTCATGTAGCCCTTTATTCTATCTTTGACAGATGCAATATGTTTATGGCAAGGGCTTACCCTTCTCAGGAGGGGTGCTACTCTTCCAGGGTTTGTCTGGTTATAACTGCAAATTTCACTGAGAAGGCCCACTGGCCATGCTGACAACAGCCATGTCTGAGTCTCTCTATTGTTGGTGTCCTCTTTGGCAGCTCTGTGCTATATGGGCAAATGTTAGATGTACACAAAGTTATAAGATTTGACTTACATAAAAATGGCAATATAGATGTAAAAGTTCCCCTGAGGTGTTTTTAAAACTCAGTTCTGTATGCTGAATTCTAGTACAGGATATATAACTAAACCAACTGCTCTGCCATAATGTGATAGTATTAGGATTGAAAAGGATGTCTTTCATTAATTAATGAAATCCTCTGTTATTGTAGGTAAATTATAAAATCACTTCCTAAACAGATCAAATAATTATTTACATGTATTTTTGAAAATATCTAAATCTAATGTCATATTTGTTCTTACAGCTCCTACCAACATGTTCTTTTAGAACTAATGCTCATCAGCCTCTACTTTGGAGCCTGTGTTTATGCACAAACAATTTATACCTATGCCTATTTGAGATGATGTGCCTTAAATTCAATAGCCACATCTTTCTGGGTTTCCTCCTGTTAAAAAGCCGCTGCATTCTCTTGATTATCCTTTTCTGCAGCTGTTCTTCTCTAGATTCTTCTATCTTGAGCAGAAGTTGCTTATGTTATGGAAACACTTAATCTGATGTACTTCAAAATTGCATTTTCCCCTTTTTCACAATAGCATCATATTGATAGCTTATTAACATCCTATAACCAAGCAAAGTACATAAGATTGCTTTCTGACATTTCAAATCACTAAGCCTGAGAACTACTTGTTGTTAAGTACAGAACTCATGCTGTAAAACAAGAGTGTAATGTCCAGTTCTGTATGGTAACATTAAAAAGTGCTTCTACCAACCATAAATAGCCCCCACTAGGAAACTGGAACGCAGATCATGCAATATAAAAGTAGCATCTCATGTTAATTTGTGTGTATCTTTTTGCAACACCAGTATGTCGGTTATTACTCCCTGTCAGAGGAGTTATTTGTTATTAGGGATAGTACATGTGAGCAACTGGCACACGGATGATATTATGCATAGTCAATTAGTCAGCTTCAAGGTTCAAATTCAAGGGACAAAGTCCTGCGAGTATATGTAGCAACAGCAATGTTCTCTAAATTCCATGATCTCTGTTGGTCTCACTTTCACAGCTCACCCTGAGGGTTTCAGACACCTTTTGTAGGTTTAGAAAAAACAAGATTTCTGAACCCCTTAAATTAAACACATTTTCCAGATTCTTTAACTTGCAACTGTTATGTGCTACGGCTTTCCGTGGCGCTAAAAGTCAATGATTAGTACACGTGGTATTTGTACAATAAAGCGTCTCGAATTCTATCCTTGCAATTCTATGTTTAGAAGGGTCAGCACAGTTTGCACTGTACTACAGGAACACTAAAGTAGAATTGTTTGCTGAAAGCTACTGCACAAAGGTTCTGCAATGTTCTTTACAATCACCCTTGCAAAAGAACGGGTATTTCCTGGTTACTGCATCAATGAAGGACTCTGCCTTCAAGCTCTCTGCTTTCCATTTCAGGGCCCCAGGAGATACGTGGGTCTGGCAGAATGGGAGCAGCAGTGTTTGAATACCCTGTGAGATGCCTGCAGTGCTGAGCTGTCATGTTTCAGAACTCCTCTCTTCTTACCAAAATCCAACGAAATATAAAGTGCACTGTGTGAATGAGTGCAACCTGGGGCTATCTCTCTCCTGAAATATTATGGAGAACTGCAGACTTCGTTGTTGCTCACTTGCCTCTAAAAAGGAGTCCGCATTTCCAGAGAAGTGAGTTATTTCCTTTTTCCACCTCCTTTCCCTGCTCAGATTTTCAGAGGACCTTGAGGAAAAAATGCACCAGGCCTTTGTGAGTTTGGAAAATGTGCTTCCTACTCTGTAGCGGACAGTTTAGAGTGCCTTTGCCTTCTCCAGCACCCAGCTCTGCCGTTAGATTCAGAGGAGAACGTCGCAAGCGTGACACCCTCCTTCTGACAGTATGTGGCAGCTGGCATTTGGTCTTATAAAAAGTGTAAGAGAGATCCCTTACCAGACTCTGAAAAATAGTCTCATTCATAAGGTATCTGGCATTTCCTCTGCCTCAAAATACTAGATTTAAAAATCCTGGTATTTTGGCATTTTGCCTGTGTATTTGCTATACTGGTACAGAAAAGGGTCTGATTTTAAACCACGTAGAAATATAAGGAAGTGATTGCAGCCCATAATGCGTGAACTCTGCGGAAAGGGGTCTGTTAGGTAGCAATATATTTATGGCTGATCAAAGCTGGATGTTTTATCTGAATGGACCTGTTGTGGTTGGTATTGGCACTATTGCTCATCCTCGTTTGGAAAGCAGTCAGAGGCAGTAAGTTGGTCCAAAAAGTACTCAGACCATCCTAAATATACTGTTACTTCAATGACAGAACGCCGTGGATATAGGAAATTTTTTGCAAGGATTTAACATTTTGTGACTACTCCTTATCCAGGCGTTCTCATGAAATTACTTTCCCTTGTGGGGCTAAGGATGACTAAGAAACCTGAACACACTAGGAAACAGGCTAAGCCTTGCTGACATATTGAGTTCAAGCTGCTCTAAGCATGATGGAAGAAGCAATTCCTGATCACAGAAGGATTCTGTGAGGAAGATTACTCTACCCTACCAATTTCATTTCGATGGGTAGACACTGATTTTTCTGCCGTAAAGGAGCATAGTATCTAAAATTAGTAAGAAATCAGGTCTACTTCAGCCACATGCCATGTTTTGAAGTTCTTAACTAAGGCAAAAATATGAGCAGTTTGGAGCCTAGGTAGGTCAGTGCGAAAAGTGAGTGGCCCCCTGAGCAACCCCATTTCTCTGCAGCGTGGGCATCTGGCTTTAACATAAGTACTCTCTCATTCTGATAGTCACAGAAATCTTGGCAAAATCCCACGGTGGGTAAAAGCACTTCTTTTTTATCTCATATCTTGGAAATAGGACAAAACTGAGGAAACTGGGTAGAATTATTTGTTGCTATATTTTAGCAGACATTTAAAAGTATGGCATTTATGGATAAATAGGTGTCTTTTAAAAAGCTTGGCTCTGATGGCTCATACTTTCATAATTGGTTTGAAAGAAGTATCAAAAAGCAGCTGTGTGAAGTCCTGTATGCTCACTAGCATTGCATTTTAAACTGCCTCTGTGTGCATGTTTGTGAAATATGGGCTTACTAAATATCTTGCCAGTTTCCTCTGTGAGACCTCAGTGCAGAGGCAGCTAGTCTGAGAATGTACATTTACAGGCAGGACACCTACCATACTCTCTGAAGTTTCCATTGGGCTAGATAAGGAATTAACCATGTACTAGATTTTCAACAATGGTTGCCCTGGCTGAAATTGCTGATGTGTTCTGGCGCTATCTGGGAATCTATGCCACGAGTTAGAGCTTTCTGCATTCCCATATCCATAAACTGTGACTGCAAGCATAGGCTTTGTTTTTAAAAAACAAATGGGAACATCTCAAATTTTTGTATAAATTATTTCCCACTTCCCTTCATATATTCCAATAAATCAGGTAGAAATAGGCTTCCTCAGTTTGCCATTTTAAATTTCTGAGTCGACTCCTGTGCTTTTCTAACAATTTTTTGCTTTTTAGCTTTTTACCCCAGTGTGCTTATGGCAATTATGAAGGTGTCTGTTCTCATCCAAGTAAATTATTAAAACAATGCCCTTTCCTGCCTCTGGTACAGTGGATGCTCACCAAAGATTTTCTCCCAATTACATACCTCACTGACCTCTTTCTAATTTAAATATTCCCTCATTTTTCCTTTGTTCTAAGCTATCAATATTGCTACTCAGTGAATTCAAGTTGTGTCAGGAATCACAGTGTCTATTTCCTCAAGATGCTTGTGCTTTTTGAAATGCTCAAGTCTGAAAATCAATTGGCTTTATAAAGGAGATTACAGAGGGCTTTTGTGTGATTCTCAACCACTGAAAGGGATTCTGTGTGGTTGCCCTCTGATTTACATGTAGCTGCAAACATAGTTACTCAGCAACCTGAGACTTTTTTGGCCAATGTTCATTGCTCACAATTTCAGGGAGAAGTTTTGTTTTACTGGACACAGTGCAAATAAAGCCCAGGCTCCAAATTTGTCCACCTCCATGTCCTGCAGGTGAGCAAGCAGTCAAGCGAGGGCTGAAAAAAGTCATCTGTGAAACTAAGGTGCATCTGTGAAACTAAGGTACATTGGCTAAAATCACCTCAATGTCAAAAAAATCAAAAAGTTTAGGAAATATTTGGACAGTCCACGTGTCAATACATGTTATTCATCTAGAATTAATGGCTGATCAGCTAATAGCTGGATAGATATTCTTATCCAGCTAATAGCTGGATAGATATCCATGGATGGATATTCTTAAAAAGCTTCTGTTTCCAGAGTGGCAGAGCATAGTGCATCACTTCTGATATCATTAAGGGCTGTGTCAGAAAGAGCCAGATTTCAGTTGGAAATTTGTAACAAAAATATAGGTGAACATCCTGAAAAAAATATTCTGTTCTTGAAGTTTTTTGAAACCCAACCAAAATAAGTTCTTAATGATTCACGGGAGTGTTAATTAGGTATGACTGTTCTTTGTCATTTCTGAAGTTTGTCTCTATTGCTGAACTGCTTTTGAAACGTACTGCACGTGGAGGGACAGGCACTCGCACCTGTTGATGGACTTCTGAGGCGTTCAACTGCCCTGTGGAAGGGATCCCTCAAAGCCTTTATGAGAAGGATGGGGCCTTTCCATGTAATTGCTATAAGGCAAAAACTCTAGCACAGTTTTACCAAACAGAGTCCTTCAGGGCATATAGTGAACTTCCGCACACATTTGCATGTCAGTTGTTGCTGCATTGCACAGGTGTGTCTGAAGCCTCTGGATTATGTGGCATCAAAAGAGTGTTCAGCCTCAAACCTACCTGCAGGATAGTTCGTAACAGTTGAATCCAGGATACCATGGTCACCTCTTGGTCGTTAGTGTCCTAGACTGGCTTGTGTGGCATCTAGGAATCACTGCTGTTGGCTTGATCTCCAGCGTTCTATTTAAATCAGTGTTACATTTAAGTGTTGCTTATATCACTTTCATGCCCCTGCTCTTCAGGACAACAAAAATGCTTTGACTTATTCTGTAATCAGGAGATGCAAGATCAAATTTTTGCAGCTGGAAAGAAAACTTTAGAATTTTTCTTCACCTGAGGTTAAAAGCCTAGTTATATTGTCCTACCCTGTAAAGGGCTGGGGTTTTTTTTTTCTCTTTTTAGCAGTGGAACAAAGTCATCCCTCTACATACAGGTCAAAATGAAATGCTTACAAGTCCTTGACTAGTGAACTTTATTACGGAGGTGGAAATCTGCCAGCTTGAAGTTGGGGTTAGCCAATATTAGTTTGTCTGAAGTATTAGAGTCACCTTCACAGTGGTTGGGTTCTATGTTTTGGGCACTAAGAGGAACATACTTCTTTCTTAAAAGAGAACAGGGAAGGCTTTACACAGAGACAGCCAATTATGCAGTTTGCTCAAGATGAGCCAATCATTCATTTTAATGAAGAGAATTTAAATTTAAACATAAGTATGTCCTTGACATTTTTCAGTAGCAGTGACATTATCTGAGCAGCTTGTTCTAAAAGAAACATCAGAGACACACAAGTAAGTCTGCCTCTAAAGGGAATAAACACTAAATGAGGAGGTGACTTGCTCAGCAAAATCTGCAGCAGATTTTTAGATATTGCCAGAATTCAGTCTTCCTCAGTTCTGAGAGTTGGTGTAGAGTATTTGAAAGGAAGGAAGCTGCAACAGATCAATGCAAATCTGTAAGATTCAGAAAGCAACTGTAAGAGATGGTGCTGAAGTGATCATGAATGACAGTTAATACACATTGCTTCTCTAAAACTACTAGCCACATTTTATGCCCAAGAACTGTGTGTTATAAAGAACCCCTGATAACTTGATCACTCTGGGATTCTGTTCAGCAAAGTCACCTCTAGGAAGTCTCTGAGATTTGTGATTTCAATCGGCAAACATCGGCTTTTTTTCTCCTCTCTTTCCACTGCCTCCCCCTCCCCTGCCCCCTCACTATTTAGTCATTATAAACCTGAAAACTCAGCAAAGTCAGTTTTGTTGTACTACTTACTATAAGAATATAGAGTAAGTGACAGCTGTAAGAACACAGGCCAAGGTTTCAGATGTATTTTGACATTTAACTCAGATTGAACCTAAAATAGATACCTAAAATATATCTTCATCAACCTTGACAAGTCATATGAAAAGCTTAGGGGAGTAGAAAGAAAGATTCACTAGCTGCATTTTACTGATAAGGATTAGAGAGAGCTCAAGATTGTGTTGGCTGTTTTGAAGCTATCTCAAAGGCTTAGATGTATGGTGTATGGGTGATGACACATCAGAGTGGCTTTTCCAACAGCAAATTCAGCTTCCACAAAAACAGAGGTTTTTTTGGAAACTGATTTTACACCCCCATTTTTTTTTCTTTAGGAAAGAGAGAAAGAGGATGAGCCAGCTTTGGCAGTCAATACACTAGGACCTTGATTTATAAGGTTCTTTAGTGTCATAAAGTTATTTGGAACCATTTCATCTTGATATGAAGAAGATTTTTTTAATAGTGAGAACAATCATCCACTGGAACAATCTACCAGGGACCTGATAGAGTTTCCATCACAGGAGCTGCAATTGGACAGCATGCTAGATAATCTCATTTATACTCCCCTCCCCACTAAAGGTTGGACCTGATAATCTTTAGAGGTCCTTCCAACCTGGTCTGTTCTATGACAAAAACCAAACCTTTCTCATAAATATGTGTATTACTCCATCTTTAAAGAATTGGGTTTCCTACACCTGCTGCACCTGTTGGAAGTCACAAGGTTCATTTATTTGGGACAGTATGTATTTATTTACTCTAGTTTCAATCCTAGTTCAGTAGCTGTTCTCTCTCCCTGTTGTTCAAACCTTGAGATATTTACATCATTTAAAAACAATGTCTCTTATTCTTTTCTAGCTGTAATGGACTGTTTTTACTTTCTCTGATCATTCAGGTTGGAACACTTTAAATCAAACTGATTTTACATGAATGAGTAGACTTTTTTTGAAATGAAAAATTAAACGTGTCATATCAACTCAGTTTAAATGACCTAGTTGCAATTAACTAACACCTCATTTCCCTATGGAAAGGGTTTTTTTTCAATTTTCCCAACTCTTCTCTAAGCAGTGTTCCCAGAAAATAAATATTCCCATAATTAATTGAAGATATCTTCAAACCAAATTGCAGTTTACCACTAGAAGCACATGCCTCTGCATGTGAAGTGGAAAAAACCCATCTCTAACCAGTATGCACTAAAGGTAAGGAAAAGGAGGAGAAAATGAGGCTATTTGTACCTTACATACGAAGTCCACAAGGAGAAAAACTCAGCTGAATGCTGAATTTAAACACTGAGCATTTCGGTCGATGTAATGACTCGGAATGAAACATTTTGGGTACAGATAAAATCAGGTTTACATCTCCTAATATTTTTAAACTCAAATCCATCATATATGGATCCACCCCAGGTGGCCAAGAGGGCCAACGGCATCTTGGTCTGTATCAGACACAGCGTGGCCAGCAGGAGCAGGGAGGTGATTGTGCCCCTGTGCTCAGCACTGGTGAGGCCACACCTCGAGTGCTGGGTTCAGTTTTGGGCCCCTCACTACAAGAAGGACATTGAGGGGCTGGAGCTCATGTGGAGAAGGGCAACGAGGCTGGTGAGGGGGCTGGAAAACAGGTCCTATGAGGAGCGGCTGGGGAAACTGGGGTTGTTGAGCTTAGAGAAGAGGAGGTTGAGAGGAGACCTCATCACTGTTTACAACTGCCTGAAAGGAGATTGTGACGGGGTGGGTGCTCGGCTCTTCTCAATAGTGACAGGTGATGGGATGAGAGGAAATGGCCACAAGTTGCTCCAGGGGAGGTTTAGACTGGACATTAGGAAGAATTTCTTCACTGAAAGAGTGGTCAGGGATTGGAACAGCTGCCCAGGGAGGTGGTGGAGTCACCATCCCTGGAGGTGTTTAAAAATGAGTAGATGAGTTCCTTAGGAACATGGTTTAGTGGGGAGACAGGTAAGGTTGGACTCGGAGGTCTCTTCCAACCTTATGATTCTATGATTCTATCACATACAAATTTATCCTGATTTGGGGACAAAAATATTAATCTACATGTTAACCTTTCTCCAGGATATAAATTGCAAAACTTTCTTACCTCTGTTTAAGCTCTCTTAGATAAACCTTCACAAAATTCTTCTACTCAAAATCTGAGATGACTGAGTCTCAGTCTGCTTAGGATGTTCAGAATAAAGCCTGATACTGAATGCAGCCTGCTAAACATCCCAAATGTGACACAAATATGCTTTTCTTTGTATAACCTCCTAAAAAGTTCAGGGCTCCCACCATTGGACACTCATATTTTCAGTAATATTTACATGTAAAGGCAGCTAAGAGAGAACTTTTGTTTTCTTCTGCTGCCTAAACCACATCTGAAAATTGGAATCTAATACATCTGCCATTACATATAGACAGTGGTATATCTTAGTAGGAAATGTTTGGCAGTTCTCATGAAATTTATGGGTCAAACCCAGCTTTTGAACAATTACGACCAATCCATGCATGTGGCTAAAAGATAGATCTGCAATCTGACATTAGTGTGTCTCTTCCCTAGATAAACAGAGTATGTTATCCCTCTGCTAAGTGTGCACTTGATTTGAGACCATCCGAAGGCTTTAGGCTTGCCAGAGGCTTGAGTTTTATGTCTGAATCTAATACTTTTTATTAAACGATATGAACTGTGAGTTTCTGGAGGTGAGGTAATTGGCATCACTGAGACAGGAGCAAATGGCTTTGAATCTCAAACAGATATCTTAATCTCCTGTACTTCTCTGTCTGTAGATGTTGTCAATGTTTTTCTCAATTCTGCTGTTGGATTAATTATTTTTAGATTTACGGCATGTGTCTTACTTAAACATGCCTGCTAAGTCAAATAACTCAATTAGTAATGAGCAGACTCTGTTTTTAAAATTATTTTTCTTCAGCTGTTAAAAACTTTGACTTGAACTATTATTGGACTCAAATGGTTTGTCTACAGCCCTTGGCTGGAAAATAGATTTTTTTTCTAAACCTGACCCATTGCACAAAGCAAGTACTGTTTATCATTCCTCATGCTCATCACCATTTTTTTTTCTGCCCTGTGGGCTATTACATCTTTTATTAATAATTCTGATTATTTTCCAATTCTGTTTCCTGCAAAAGTTTCCAAGGTTCCATTTGGTGCAAGCCAAGAAATAAAATTGCATGTTCTGTGATATATGATGCATATTTCATGATCTGGATATTTTGATTTCCCATGGCCTTTAACAAATAGGCAATAATTTTTGCCCTTGAAAACTATCTAATGTTGAAAGTCTTTGACTTGTTTTGGCAAGGAATGGAAAACATTGACATTATTTTTCATCTTCAGACAAGCTGTAGCACCGAGGTGAACACAGCCTCTCTTCCACCCTGCCAAGCACCCCACTCTCTTGTAATGCAACTCAAAAGAAAACTTTCATATATCTTTTTCAGAATTTCCTGTGGAATAGCAATCCTGACCTGGTTCTTTTTGAAAGATAAGCAGAATGATTTTTTTTAAACAAATATGACAAGATTAGCTTTGGGCTGGAAATCCTATTTCCAGCTTTCTCGCAGTAAAAATGGACTTCCAGAACTACATGATAGAGAGCCCAGAAGCCCAGTTTCAGCTATCCAGATTTCAAGGGTTCCCCATTCTGCATAAAATTTGCCTGATTTGCACCTGAAGAGTCAATGATAAAAGTCGATGATAAAAAAATACACTGATTCAGACTTGCTGACGCCTTTTTCCAGTGAAGACCATTAGAAAATGTCAGTTTCATATCAAACAGCCAAGTGCCCACTTCAGTGTGTTCTGTTGTAGTTAAAGCAACACAAAATTCTAAAGGAAATAAGTTGACTTGCCCAAACCAAATGACCAGTTTTCCACCAAACCTTTCTCACAACCTGGCTGATGCAATGTCAGTCTTTGGACAGCCCTTATCTAAGCCTGTCCCACTGGCTGATAGGCTGCAAGCCCAAGATAAACATACAGCGACTTCAACTCCATTCTAATTGTTCATATATCTTTATAGGGCACCCAGATTGCTTTAGTTTGCTAAAAAGGAGATGGACAAAGATAGTACAAATTTGAAAGACCGAGCAACTTCTCTGAAGTAAAATGAAGGATGTTTATATTGCCTTCCAATGAACAGAACAGCATATTGTACAAATTGAATGTAATTTATCTGAAATCTGCTAGTAGATAAACATGATAATTTGTAATAAAAACCAATCTGAGGTACCACGTTCTTTCATTGCTTCAAAACAATCTATGAATAGTTTTAAAGCACTTCAATATTGCAAGTGTGTAAATTTCACAGTAAAACCCACGGTTACTTCAAAACCTCACTAACTGCATTTTATGTTTGGTCACTTAAAGCATATTGCATTGTTTTTGCCTCTAAATTCACACCTTCTGAGCTAGCTGATCAGCCTGTGTAAGAGAATGCAAATGCATACTTGTGTGCATTTGCCATTGTTTTTTCTCAAAAATGTTCTTAAGAACAAAACCTTACTCTTACGACTGTTCTCCTTGAGGTTGAGCAATATTATTCAGAAATGCCTTCAGAAGATTTTCGATTTTTCTGTTTGAATCAATACTCCTAAAAACATTTTTGTGCAATATTGTTTTTCCCATGCAAAAATAAGTTTCATGGTTGAGTAACACCCAATATCTGAGCTTTAATATTGTTTCTTTGTCAATTTCAATTTATTTGACCCTAAGTTTTAAACTGGGAATATCTTTTGCCTTTTAATTAGATCTTGAATATGAGGAAAAGAACAGTCTGACAGGCTACAGTGAGAATTAACAAAAGTAAACACAGACAACATTACATGCCTAGCTTCTCATATAAAAAGGAAGTTTGGAAGTATGGTACATGACAATCTATTGATCACCAAACTACAGCTGCATCTTGTGGTCTATACAGTATCACAGTATCGTAAGGTTGGAAGAGACCTTTGAGATCATCGAGTCCAACCTATGGCCCAACACCTACACCTACTGTCTACACCTACTCCTACTTGTCAGTTACACCATGTCACTAAGTGCCTCATCCAAACTCTCTTTGAACACCTCCAGGGATGGTGACTCCACCACCTCCCTAGGCAGAGCATTCCAGNTCCCTTTAGGTAATTGTAGAGGGCCATACATGTTTTCACTCACTTTAATTTCTGGTTCTTTTTCCAAAGGATGAACTAGCAAACACCTTTGATCACCTGAGAAGGGCTTATAGTAGCCACCCAATTGTTTAGAATTCAATAGTTTTCCTGGAATATCTTTCCCAGGTGTACAGAAACCCAGTCTTTTTTCATCTTTTTCTGTAAAAGGATTTTCAAGGTCCTAAATGACTGAGGTATGGTGTGCCCCTAACATCCATGACTGCAGTAGATCAGCCTGGCACGGGCACCTACGGCAAGGATGTTGTGAGGACTTTGGACATTTATCTGAGGCAGGTAATAGAAGAATGTAGTCATCATAGACACTTTCTGTAGTTAACAGAGAAAGACAGAAGCCTTCCCAGCTGCTGAACCAACTCCTCTACTACATGTCCATTGTGCTGCATGTTTTTCTTGAGAGCCTGTCTTCACTATCACACTGGTTCTGAATTTTACTTTTATTAAAAAAAGTAAATTTGCCTTAGAATCAGCTGGTGCCCTACAGAAACTCTGCAAGGGGTACAGACAGCAGGCACTAAGAGCAGCAGTTGCCAAATAGAGAAGAGTCACTGGATGAGTGTTTCAGATGGCACTGCTGGGGTTTTCTACTACTCTCTGATGGTCCAAGCACTGTAGAAGCTCTTACCAGAGTGAAATTTGCTTAGTACTAAGCTGTCACAGCACAATTGCTGTTTATTCTCATCAACATCAGAACACAAAAATAAAGCAGTCACGCACAAGTTGCAATAAAACCCATTGTGAAGACCTTCATATTTTTACTGCTAATAACAAAACATTGTTTCTCATTCAAATGCCTCATCAACTCATTATCCTAGGCAAGGGGCAAGTTCATATAACTCACTAATTATGTTATTTCAATAATAGCTGTGGATGCTAGAATGGAATTACTTTAATCTTGCAGAGGGAAATGTCATGACAACAATCACTAATGCAGTCTTCACTGTATTAAGCCAAAAGCTGTGCTGGAAAGTGAATATGCTTCATATGCTGGGAGACACACCCAGACCACAAGCAGAAATACTTTTTTTAAGCAGGTTTTAAGGGTGAGATTTACAAAACTTATTTACTGTTAACACAATTTTTAAAAAAAATCTTCCAGTATATTTTGCAGATAAGTGAGGGCTTTTTTTAAAAAAAATACAAAATTTGGGGCTTTTGGATGCAAATGCCACAAGCTCTGTTTCTATGGTTAGTATTTTGTATTTTACAAGTTTATAATCTTGTATAGATCCAGTTCATGTTTCTGGAGTCCTCGTTACCAGAATCTGTGAACACAAAAATTAATGAAGAAGAAAATCTGAGATGTTGTCACTTTCTTTTATCCTCACTTATATAATTCCTTATTTTCCTTTTATAATTGTGTCTATTTCTGTCAAAAATAGGTTTTGGAATTTATTTTGAGGTTGCTGGGATGTGAAGACAGTTCCATAGTGTTCCACAGCTTCAACTGATCTATGGTTCCACTAAAAACTTCCCTGTTAATGTGGCACACCTAGGACCCAGTTTTTCTATCCCATCAATTCCTGTTGCTCCTGTTATTTTACTTACATGTTTCCTACTATTTGCTATCAAATTTAACAAAACACTAAATGATGCATGTTTATGATTGGTTGAGACATGTTTTTCTAGATAGAGGCACCTGGCCAGAGAAGGATGGCAATGGTGGCATGCAAGAGCCAGAAAGCCTTACACCACAGCACTAGGTTCATTGTTCCAGTGAATGATATCCTTGTCTCCATACCCCTTGGGCACAAGGTGTTTTCCTTTCCTGGAAAATGGCACAATATTTTTGCTAGCAAATGAAGTAAAACACACTAGTAAGTGAACAGGAATTCACTACGCTGTATAAATATTTATTTTTTTATGTCCAAACACAAGGACCAAGAACTAGTACTTTAACCTTCAGAAAATTCTGTATGTGCAAATCAGATGCTAAATGACAGTGCTGGGAAGCTATAAATAACAAAAAACTAGTTTGCTCTGTTTGTAAAAAATTCAGAGATTTCGTATTTCCAGTTTAAAGTATGACCTAAGTGGCTACATTTATCACTGCAGAGTTTTTGGTCTTACAGATCCAGCTACACAGTCAAAGCTGCAGAGCTATATGTCTGTATCTGTACCATGTCATCTATCTGTAGCAGTACTGGGGGAGAAAGGACAGGCAGATAATTTGTATGTAGAGGTATGATAGACTTCTGGACAGTTTACAGAAAGTATTGTATTTAGAAAAGAAAGAAAATCTATGTTAGAGTTAAGCAAGATACTATAATCTTGAAAAACTTTAATGAAGTCTTTTAGCAGGACAAGCTGTGCTGAACTAAAATGGGGAGATCTGGAGGCTGAATTGTCATGAGATGGATGCAAGTGTGAGAGCTTGCAGCTCACAGAAGACTCAAGCAGAAGCTCTTCCCTTCCAGCGCTCTGTGGCTCGTGGCGTATTTATGGTGCTGCCTTGGAGCAGTTGTGGCTGTGCGGCAGGTATGTGCTGCCTTGGTTTCCTGGGAGGGTGTGTGACTTTTTAGAATATACCAGTTTTCTGAAGACTGAATTGACATCTGGATTTTGGTAAGTAGTACTTCTGTGCAAACTGCTGTACACTGGTAGGAACAAAGCCATGAAAAAACAAATGCTTTCTTAATTCTCTTGGGGTGCTAACACGCTTGAAAAAAGGGTTAAATTAAAGTGACAAGCTGCTGGCACTTGCCTAACCTATTACTTTTAAACACCTCGGGTTAATCTCTTTGATTGGAAAGCTTTAGAATTCACTTCCTAGAGTGCTCCCAATAACAACTGGTAGGAAAGTAACACTCACTCAAATTGACCCTCCTGAAAGCCTGATGTGGACGAACACGCCTTGAAGTCTGCATGTGTGAGACCACAGCAAAAAAAGAGTGAATAAAGTAAAAATTCATGTTAGGTCTAGAATTTCTTTCAGCAAGCTGTTAATTCCCTTTTACAAAAGTTGAGTTTAAGCGTAAAAAACAAAAGCAGATTTTTTCTTAAAAATGCTACTGAAATTTGAGTGAAATTTCCAATCAGCTGCAGCAAGAAAGGTAACCTTATGATAATAGGAACAGATTCTTTGGATGTCCCTCTTAAACCTGAAGTACATTTCTTACAGTCTTGTTAAAATGACAGTTTAGAGGAAAAAACATGACTGTACATCAGATGAATCTCAGTCTCTAGTGCAGATCTTTCTAAGTACTAACAAATTAAGTTATTATAGAAGGCTGAAAGGTTGATGAATAATAAATAATACATGCTTCAAATATCCTGCATGCTTTCTTCATCACAGGAAGCATATGCTACTGAGATTCCAAATTAAAATGACAGTAAAAGTGTCTGTCTCCTTATTCTGTCTTTTCTTTCTATACTCTATCTTCAATACAAATTAATTAGTTTCACCTCACCTGCCCTCTTGCCAAGAGCTTTGAGTGGTACGAGTAGAGTTCTTTATCTTTGGTTGTAAATTGTTATGGGGATTGAGAACCTATTTCCAAAAATTTCTAGAGTAAATCTTATGATATATTAGCAAGTTATTAAAAAATAACTTAACTAGATTAAACAATGGTCATTATTTAGAAGCCTGTATATCTTAATTTTTGCTGTCTTTCTTCAGCTGGGATACAGTTCAAAATCCCCCTTATTCATGACAAACCCAAATATTTGATATCCATCCTTCTATCCTCTGTAGAGATAATCCTGAAATGTATTTTAATGATGGAATTATGGTCCCATCAAGTAATCTCTACATTTTGAATGGAAATATATCTAAAACGAATTTGCAGTCCCTAAACCAGTGCGTTTTCTAGAGACAAACTTCTTTGAGCAGCACAGTTTTTAACATCTGGTGAAGGGATGACTTTTTTCAGCCGTGTAGGTTTCAGCAGATACAAGATGGCTTACATTTATCTACATTGTGTACCTGGAGCCACACATTTTCTTTATGTACACAAAACAAAAGTGCTTCCTCTTTCTATCCCAATCACTACTTTTGTCCTTGGGTCATATTGAAATGAAATGAAATGCTGATAAGAGGAATATAACAGTGATAAATACATATCCATTGACTTTCTTTTGGTGTTCTGGAGAGGAGACAACTGAGTGACAACCTGAATGCGTCATAACAATGCATTGAGAAAATAAATATAGCTGACACGTCATCCACAACAGATGTGCTCTGCTCAGCAGAACGGATAAGGTCTAAACACTTCCCAGCATATTAGTTAGGAGTTGTAAGTTCTTTCCTAGAAGCTGTGTTAGGTTTATGATGTGGTCAGATGGTAGCTGCTGGACATAAACATATGTTGGAAAGTAATACCAGGCACGCACACACCTACAAATCTGGCAGTGTAGTCAGATTCCAGATCTATGTAATATGAAATATCTAACTCCAGGGCAAATCATCCTTTTGGGAATATATTTTCACATTTTTAAGATATATGAGATACCTGCCTCTGCTTTTAAGCAGAGTGTGTTACTTGTGATGGAAAGTTAACAAATACCTGTCTGACAGTCTTGCTGATAACATATTGCTTTAAAGAAAGTGAATGTGAACAGTCTTTCTGATGACTTTGAGGTGTGCCTTCATACGTTCTTGTTCTTAGTCTCTCTTCAACATTCTGCACCTGATTATAAAGCTACAAAGGCTATTTACAATGTAAGTTTATACATTTTCTTGCCTAATCCTTAGGAAGATTTAAGTGGTAAGTAACAAAGGAGGGAATGACAATGCATTTAACAAACCTACAGATAATGCAGATGCATAACAAGTAAATGGGAATCACTTTACTTACATGTGCCTTTATTAATTAAGTCCCATAGAACACAAGCATTCATAGAGAGTGGAAATGGAGGAATTGAGTGTTGTAGAACCTAAGAAAGGAAGATGTGAAAGATATGAAGAAGAAAAGAGTACTCTGGGAAGAGAACTTCAGCATCATGACCCAGAAGACACCTAAGCCAGTGCTGGTCTTTTCAAGGATGGCAGGTAGGAGGTAATTTAATGCCTGGAGGCTGCAATAAAACTTTCACCTGGTATGCACTGGTCTTAAGTTCTTATATACTCAACACTTTTAACTCAGCAAAGGGATCTCCCTGTTACTCTATGCAAAAGTAAGCAGGGGGTTGGACCCAGGTATAAGTTCTGTTTCAAAGGTTTTGTGCGTATGTTTGACTGAAAGCTGTCCACTGTGTTTCTGGCACCTTAGTCAGCTCTGCTCTAATTTCTCTGTCTGTCTGTATGCTGCATACCAAAATATTTTACATACAAAATTTCAAGTGAGACAGAAGGAAATAGGCAGTGCTTTAAGTCCTTATCTAGATTTGTGTTTTCAATGTTTCATTATGTTCTCACCAGTCCTGTGATCATAGTAAAACTGAAAAATATGTGGTTGGTTTTGCTACACAATAAAACGTGCAATAACTGGATTAGATTGGAATGTATGAAAGAGATGTAAAACACATCAACACTTTCTCCATGTTGAAGTGCTGCCAAAAGTAGAAAGTAAGAAGAGTCAGTGCTACTTGCTGTTATTACCTGGCTCTAGCGAGCAATATTGACTTTATTCTGGATGCAAGTTCCTATTTCAGCAATGAAACTGTAAAGCTACATATTCTAAGGAAAAAAAATGCATTTGGAATGGATGATGTCTATTCTCCTGCCTCTTCTCCTGCTACTCAAGCATGGGAACTCACAAGCATACCTGTCTCATTTCAATTTTAAAAATTATACTGTGCAATGATGGTCTTGATCAGTCCCATGCAGTGACAAAAAAGAGCACCTCCAAACTGTTCAGCAGATTTTTCTGATTATTATGCAGTACCATACCTGCTGGCAACAAACTGAAATATTTAAAAGGGCAAGAGAGGTTCATAAAATGAATCTGCACTTTTTGATTTAATGTTACGGGAAGGAGATGAGATTCTCAGTGTAAATGTAAACCAGTATTCTTGCAGTCAGTCCAATAAAATTGTCGTCGATTGGAAAGTCAAAATCAGCAGCTACATCTACAAAGACATTTATGC
The DNA here is from genome assembly GCA_013389885.1 of Geococcyx californianus. NCBI lineage: Eukaryota > Metazoa > Chordata > Aves > Cuculiformes > Neomorphidae > Geococcyx > Geococcyx californianus. The sequence continues at coordinate 31,113 of VWPV01011054.1, forward strand.
ATCTGGTTCTCATTAAAGCAAAAAAAATGCCTAAGTGCCTTTCATATCTATTCTTTGGGCTTTTAAAACTGAATTATCTTTGAAAAGGTACTGTCTTTTCAAAGTACTCTTACTTTCATTAAGTGAATTCTGTAAAAAGCAGTGGAAAACCAAACTATATAAAAAACAAGATTGCAAACTGAAAATACATTAGCTTTTAGTGTTTCCTATAATTTACAGATTCTTAGGACAGTGGTCTATTTTTGGCTTTAGAGTAAAAAAACCCCAACTCCTGTCAAGATTAAAAAAGCCCTGTCATTTTCCTAAAAAACCACATCTAGCATCCTTTTTCATGGTCTTGCCTACTGGCCTTGAAAATCACATGGAGAGGAAGAAATGATACAGACATACATAAACACACAGGTACATTGCCTATCCAACAAGCTTCCCTGCTGTTTGTACTAGTATATTGCTATTTTCTGTATTTGCCAGTTGTCATTGATGATCTAAATGTACGCGCTATGTTGAGAAATACGTGTTATATCAAGAAGTACTTGGATTCCTCTGTGCTTTGGTTAAATTAAATTTCTCAACCCTGCCCAACAACAATGCAAGTATTTCAGGGACTGATTTTCTTCCCAGATCCCTTTCATTTCCACCCCCACAAACCACTCTTTGAATTTTCCAGCATAGTGTTTCATTTACATGAGAAATTGACATTTTAGAGGGTAATTGGAAAGAAATGTATTTAAAACCAACCTCACAAAGCAGACGGTCTGCACTTGCAAATCTCATTAGAGGTGCTCTAAGCTATGCCATAATATCCTAGAAGTCACTGATACATAGCACTAACTCTGGCTGAGGAGGAATTATTATAAATACACGTTTTATCGGATTTTTACACATAAAATATCAAAGAGCAGAATGTAGTTGCTTGCTTTCTAAATGCAGTTCTGTTATCGAAAGTCAGTTGGATGCATCGAGAAATAACAAATTTCTTTCCAGTTGCCAGCAATTATTATTAGTTCTTATTTCCCTTTTTCTGTTTGTAGCACCTTACAAGACCTAAAGAGCTCAGAACAGCTTTCAAAAATCATGAATGAAGTCTAATTAGTAGATATCAGTTTAGCAACAGGAACTAAAGTTTGTGACATACTGAGGATAAGATCCAAGTGGAAGATCTGAAAGTGGAACTCAGATACTTTGGTAGCTGATCTTCTATTTTAACCTGCCATTAAGTGCTATTTTCAAGAATATACATTGTAGCTCCATTCAAGAGTGTTTTGGTAGAATAAGCAATCTCTAAATGCTCTCAGCTTAGAGGCAGGTTTTGCTCCGAGTTCATTAGGATTCTCACATGGGGTAGGTTTCACTGTATCTAGCTTTGGCCTTGTCCAAATTGCACTCCTAATCTAAGCTGATTGTCCAAGTTCTCTTTCTGTTCAGTGAAGCGAAAAGACCTTTGCCAGGCAGTGGCTCCTCCTAGTCTCCGGTAAATGTCCGTGCTGCTGTAGTGATCCATTCCATAGAGTTCCTATCTCTCTGACTGCAGTCCAGATTGCGGACCTGCAGACTGGAGCCTTCAGGTTGGGTGAGAGCATTTCTGTCCCAAAAGAGAATTTGCCACAGCTGTTTTTTCAGTTATTTCTCTGTAGAGGTAGGTTGCTCTTCAGCACCTAGGAAGAAAGCTACGAGATTACAAACTCAGTTCAAATATCTCAGAAAAGAAACATCCTCGGCTATGTTTGACTAACCCTTAAAATTAATTTAATCATGTTAAGTATAAGAGCTGGCACAACAGAACCGAATGCCTCCAAATGAGAACTAAGGAAAGTTCCCAATGATTCAGTGAGAAGAGTTGCTATAACGAGGAAAATGTTGCCATGTTCAGTTTTCAGAAATCTGTCTGTCAATGGCAATTCCAGCTAGAAACATCTTTTAGTTCTACGCAGCTTGGCGGGCTGCAATAATTGCAATGCATAAAGCCAATAATATCCCAGGCATCATGGTAGAACAGTGTAAAATTTCTCAGAGGGTAAGTGTACAGCAGACTAAAGCTACACAATGAATTTTTTTGGAGCATTTCTGATTACAGAAAATTGTTCTGAAGGTTTATGAAGGCATAAATTTGCCTACAATATGTCAGTATTCCCATCAACACCACCCCTCTATTGTTTGTTTGGTTGTCTTTCTTTCTTTCTTTCTTCCTTTCTTTCTTTCTTTCTTCATTTCTTCCTTTCTTTCCCATTATCTTTTCAGATGCTGCATTCTCCATGGACAACTATAGTCGTTCAAATTTATGCTTACAAATTCAAGTTTATTATTGAAACTTAAAGGTTTTTTAAACTTTATTTAAAATTTATTTAAAATTTAGCTTAGAATCTAATAAATGAATCTTAAGGAAAAATACCTCAAGCAGGAGATCAGTATCATGCTTTCTAGTTTGCCTTGTGGCTTTGCTCTTGCATCTGCAGGACCTGTAATCCATACAGAAATATACCAGTACCCAATTTCCTTTGAAACTGCTGGACACGGGGGATTTTAATATCTTTAAGGCCCTGACCTCTAATATTACATAATACTCAGCAACTCTTGTTTGCTGAAAGCAAACCAGCTTTTCTCCCTTTAATTTGCCATGGTTTAGTATGCTGTTAATACAAATGCTTTCACAGTTCATCGTGCAATGCTCCTAAGGTAGCAACCCCTTCCCTTCTTATTGGAGCTCTAATAAGGTGGTATGTCAACCAACGTGACATTCTTTCTAGTGAAAAGTCTCACTGCTTCCTAGGCAGACAGAAGGAATGATACTTGATACTGGATCTTGTTGAAACAGATCTTTTAAGTAGGAGAGTATCCAAGAGAGGGAGAATGAATAATGCTCCTACAAATCTAGGAAATCGGCATTTCTAGTTAAAATCCCAGAATGCTGGCAGTTATCCTGCATATTATATCCAACTGGTTGGCAGACATAGGAATCAACTCTTTTCAGAACAAATCTGAAAACTTGGAACATTTCTTTTCACGCAAGTCATTAAGCTATCTTATTTCTGAACAAAAAATTCACCCTCCAGTTCTCCTGGTTTGAAATTACATTAGGTACTGAACTTCTGTTTAATTGCAATTTTCACATAAAAACATGGTGTGGTCTGAGAACCTTGCTTTTGTTACCTATGCATGATTTAATTTTTAATTATTACCGAAAAATGCTACTTCAAACCTATAAGGAAAAAACTTGTGTTTTGCTGTGGAAACTCGTATGAGTTTCAATTCTCCAGACCATAATGGACATTCCAGATGGGGACAGTGTGATTTTAATTGCTGATGAGACTATTTTGTGGTGGTTAGGGCAAGACTAAGCCTGTATGCTGCCACAGGAGATGTTTTTGTTTTAAGAAAGGTTTCAATTGTCTTGAGCATCACTGTGTGTCTCCCACAGAGCCCTTCAAGATTATTACAGCTATTGCAGCCTCAGCCCTGATTTGCCTTTCTCTTTTCCTCTACCTACTCTTCTGTCTCTTGTCCTCCTTTTATTCATTAGAAACTGCTTGGAAATTTTCTGAAGGTAAAGGGCTGGCTCCAGTTGTGTGGGTGTTGTTAAATAAGAAACGCCTCTGTTTCTAATTCAGCCTGATATGATTCATGCTGCTCTGTTTAGAAATAGTTAGAAGTGAACATTGCAGCTTTGAATTCTGTTTTGGGAGGCTTGAGTTTTGCCTTATAATCCTGGTCACATATCTTTATCTTTTTGGCCAAGCATGTTGTTTTGCTCTCTTGGGTTATTCCAAACCTGCATACAAAAATGTGTGACTTAAATAATTGAAGATTTATTTTTTCAGCACTACCACTTACATACTAAAGTTGTGATTCATGACTATTGTCTTCTTAAGCACTGGATGTTAATAACAGAAGAGCTGTTTTCTGGTTCATCCAGTGTGTAACTTAGTGTCATGCTTTAAGAGTGTACTGTTAAGTAGACAGCATTTCTTTTCTGCTTTCTGCTTACCAGGTCAACAAAGATGCACACAAATTGTTGCATGTTTTTTCATAATTTCTTTTGACACATCCATGCCCGAGAATAGCATTTGGCCTGAAAAAATAGGAAGACATTAAATATCATGCAACAAACAAATCCCCAGATAATGCAGAAGACTAATACTTTGCAAACTTTTGCAAAAGAACCCACTCTGATTAATTATTTTTCCACTTTGTTGTGCAGCAAAATATATTGTTTAAGGATATGGTTTAGTAGTGAACAGTTATGGTGGGACTCAACAATCTCAAAGGCCTTTTCTAACAAAATGATTCTATGATAAAGGAAGGATCCAACATTTCTCTTCTGAATCTGTGCCTGATTATCAGCATGGTGACTGTGGGAAATGTTGGGGGGGACATGAGAAGCCCAAGTTTCTTCAAAGCCTCCCCAAAAGTTAGGTGTATTCCAGCAATGTTACTGTGATACTAAAGCAAGGTGAGGTTGCTGCTCCAAGGAAAGGAATGCAGTTGCTATGGAAGAGATCTGTTCTGCCTGCTTGGAGTATCTACATCCTTGGAATTGAGAACTATGCACTGCCCAACGTAGCAAGCCAGGCTCCGTTACCATTAGGGGCATGAAACTGCGAAGATAACCACATAGTTCCTATCAAGGAAGATGGATTGCAACTGCTGTCTCAGCAATCATGATACAATAGTGTCCTTTGGCTGAACTTTGCTCATTGTAATGTCATTACAATATGAAAACACAGCTCCATCCCAAAGGCTACCGGCCTTCAAGTGACCAACATTCCCTAGTTGGCTGCGCACTCTAAATTTGCATTAACTGGCAAAGCGAGAGACTTTTACACCAATCAGGAATAAAAGAATAAATGGCTAAAGTCACTAAAGTCAAGCTCCACCTGACTCTATAGAAACTTTATAAAAATGAAACACAAAGGGCAAAGTTTAGGGAAGACTTCATTGAAACTTTCTGGGATCAGCCGAGAGGTTGGGCCCTATCTTCCTCCACCCCCAGGGACACCTATTGGGTAAGAACTCCGTGTTACTCACACTTATCTATTCGCATCATGCTAACTGCTAGTGTTCATCTGTGTTTAGGATCTTGACTATATCACTCTAGACCTGGTTTTGCAGTCAGTTTGTTATCACTGACTACTCTCGAACCCTTATCCTGTCACTAATTTATGTAATAAAATTTGTTTAAACATATACAAGTTTCCAGAAACTTTAATAACTGATACAAGGGTTAAAAGGGATTTGTCCCAGTGATGCTGTCCATGTGGGCCTGGCAGACTGGTCAAATTATTTCCTGTGTTCCCTTACTGTGATAAAATGTGACAGTGATACATAATGTTTACAACAAAAATGTTCAATACAATCTGTTGATTCATTAAATTCATCAAATATTACATACACTTTCGCAGCTGAAGGTAGTGCTTTGTTCACACGAAGTCATGGTCTTTGTGACAACAGAGACTTGGGAAAACTTCATGCACTTTTGTGTTATGTCAACTAGTAAATACTTTAAAATCATTAATTAATTGTTGAAAGTAATTGATCTTTACAACAGAATGGTAGAATATTTCTCAGTTCTCTCTATCTAGCAGCATGATTATATTGGGTAAAGACTTTGTCATGTTTATTCATCAAAAACATCAAATTCTAACATTTAAAAAACAAATTATGACACATTTCAAGAATTATAACGTTATAGCTTTAATATAGCTTGGATAACAAGTTATGCAATTTCTGGAAAAATATTCACCTATTGTTTAAGTAGTCTTTATTTTCCATTTTGTTTGAGACAATACTTTACAACGTTCTAGAGCAGTGTGACATATCGTTTTAAATGAGTGTGAGTTCATTCCATTGAAGTGAGTCATCTGTGATTGCTCATGTCCCTGCTTTTGCCTGCCTGCAGCTAATCTTTTCTGTTTCCTTTAGAGTGGTTTTTCAGAATACTGTGGCTTTCCTGGAATGTCCTCATCTACTGACTGTTAAAGGTTGCGTCTAACAGTGTGACTGTACTAAGTTTCAAGAAGCCCTGAAGTGTTACTAGAAGATGACGCTATGGTAAGGCCTCATTACTGCTCCTTCCCACCTATGCTTTCCTCATCTCTGTACTGAAACTGGGATTCCTTATGTCATGAAGGAATGTAACGTATCGCCAGGGCAGGTGATATGTAATGTACAAGCAAGTCTTTGGGGGAAAGGAGGGTTAAGAGACTACAACTGCATGAGCGTCAGTACAGAAGTTCTTGCCCCAGAAGTAGTATGAGGTGTCCTAAACTCTCAGGCTCAAGGAGTAAAAGAGCAGCTCTTCTGAGCTATGATGATAACAAATAACCCCTCTGGAGGAAGAAACTCGAGCAGTTCATACAGTCCTTCCTTAGATCTCTCTGCTAGGATGTAAGACAGGAGAAAAACAGTTTTAACATTTCAGAAAACTGTCAAGTTATGAGATTTTCCACCTTTTCACCAAAAGAAAGGAACTGTGAATCCCTAATTGGCACAAATAGGTAACTAGTGCCAGTGGGAACCAAGCCTGAGGGTTTGAAATCTCTGCTGTACTTTTGATCTCATGTAATCTCCTCTTCTGTATTTTTTTATATAGGAAAAATAAAATCCCAAGCCAGACGGTATCTTAAATGAGGAATACAATCTTCATTCTGAGAATGTCCATATAGGTTGCTTTGATCACATAAACAATTTTCCTCGAATTTTATTAAATTGGAAGTTCCTGTGATTTTTCTTTCAAAAAAAGTTTTACTCCTTACAAACAGTTTTTTACAAAGTGTCTAGGCATAATTGTATTTATTTGTTTGTTCTGTTAGTCTAGATTTCTCTTCCTTGGAAGATCTCATTTTTTTCTTATCCTTTCTCTTCTCTATCCAGATTCTTCTTAGTCAATGCATATTCAAGTTCTAAAAATGCTTCCAAACATTTTGAAACTGTCATCATGCCTCAGTGTGTCTTATTTTAAATGAAAAGATTAGTATACTTGTTTCAGGAAAGCACTTTAAGCAAAAAAAAAGGGTCATAATTTTACAAAACATATCTAGTGGAACTATTTTTTTTTCCTGTATGAGCCTTTTTAGGTTGTCATTTAACCTATATAGTTTGTATAACCTACAAACTGTGTGTCCGTATTGACATATGACGGCATACTGACTGATTTGCCACCAAGTTTCATGTGCAATATAGTCACACATGAATGCATTAATTGTACTGGTCCCCTGAGTATCATTATTATATTAATTTACTTGCAGTGATGAATTCAAAGCAAAATAAAAACCAATGAGGTCAGAGGAACCAATAACCAAGCTGTTTTTGCTGATTGCATGTGCAGGAGGGGTCATGCAGAGGTTATTATTCTGGCAAGGGTCTGTTGAACTTCCAGTGACCTTGAACCCCCAGACCCAATTCCAGAACCTTCACAAAGAAGCCTCTGAGCACACCTCAGTTTGAGAACTTCTGCAGCAAGACCAACCCTCATACTAGAGGAGGGGATATGGACTGATCCTATAAATAGAAGCCCACCAAGAAGGCCAGCATTGTGCACCCACCGCCCCATGAAAACCACCTAAGACGCTGCAGAGGAAGTGTAGGACCATGTGCTCCTGAAGACCATGTTTTCCAGAGGCCCAGGGAGTGGTGACTATTGTCCTCTCTCCTCCCCAGTGTCCATTCCCCTCTCTCTCCCTCTTTCTCTCTCTCTTTCTCTTAGTTCCTTTTTTTATGTTTTCCATGGTATCGGATCGGATCCAAGTTGTGTTGTTTTGTCCGGCTGCCCTGAGGGTATCAGATTGTGATCTGAACAGATCAGGATCTGTTTTTTAGCAACTTCTGTGAAGTTGCAACTCACAGTGCACCCAAGTATTTGATTCCATATTTTGGCCATGTCCAAAAGGAATTCTGAGTTGATGTTCTGGCCATGCCCAGAATATTGGTTTGCTGTTTTGGCTCTTTTTAAGATAAATACTGATTTGTTGTTTTGGCTGTGCTCAAAATAAACACTGTTTGGATTTACCCTGGGAGATTTGTTGTCTCCAATTTGCCATGCAGACATCAAAGGACCTGCCCCCCTCAAATGAACAGGCCTAGGGGGAGAGGAGGGGGGTGACCCTGGAGCGAGGAGCGGGCCCTGACAGGCTGATTTTGGGAAAAACAAATGCTGTCATCTGAACTGAAAGCTGTACTGACAGACAGTTGGTCAGCATGGAGCTGAGTAATCAGGATTATAGCAGCATACAGATTCAATTCAATGCAGAGTTTGTTAGTAACTAGTCTATTTCCATAGTCTTAAATGACATATCTGTTTTATGGACTTTGTCCCTCGACTACAGAACGTGCGACTGGAGTTACTAAATTTGGAAAAACGTTGCGATTTTTGCAGGGAGAGAATACAATGTTCTGAGGATTAATGTGAACTTGATCTATACGTACTTATTCTCTGGGTACAATGAAAGTTTAGAAATGTCCAGTGATTTATTACAAGAAGAGTAATACTTGGAAGTGGGGGAAGGTGTTTTTCTTCCGAGAAAGAGGTTGAGGTAGCTAATACTGACTGGCTGAGAGAGCTTTAAACTAGAATCGATGGGGACAGAAGGATGCCAACAGAACTGCAGTAGGTGAGACAAGGATTGGTATGACATTGCTGGAGGGCGGAAATGTTAGTGGGGAACACTTACACTACTCCTCGGAGCAAGGAGGGTTCAGGTGTTTATCTGGAACACTTGTACTCAAATGCATGCAGTATGAAAACCAAACAGGATGAACTGGAAGCACTGGTCAGCTCCCAGAGTTAAGATACCAGTCTTATTGTATTGACTTTGTGAAAGAAGTCCCACAACTGGAGAGTTGAGAAGGAGGGCTACAGGCTGTTCAAGAGGGACAGGAATGGCAGGCAAGGTGGAGGTACTGCACTATACCTAAGGGAGAGGTTTAATTGTACAACACTTACAGTTAGTGGTGAAGTGGTTGAAAGCCCCTGGGTGAGGATCAGGGGGATGGAAAACAACATAGATATTGTAGTGAGTGTCAACTACCAATCACCCAGCCAGGATGTAAACACTGATGAGTTATTCTGTAGGCAATTAGGAGAAATTCCTGGATCAGTAGTCCTTCTACTTATGGGAGATTTCAGCTTTCCAGACATCAACTGGGAATACCACACTGCTGTGATGAGTGGGTCTTGGAAATTCTTCAAATTTATAGCAAATAATTTCTTGTCATGGGTACTTAGTGAACCAACAAGGTATTATTGACTCTCCTGAAAGACAAGAGACCTTGCAGAGGAATCTGCACAGATTCAATCACTGGGCTGTGATTAACAGGATGAAATTTAACAGGTCAAAATGCTGGATTCTGCATCTTGAATGGAATAATGCCAGGCACAAATACGAATTGGGAGAGGAGTGGTTGGAGATCAGCCCTGTAGAAAGGGATCTGGGGGTGCTTGCTGACAGCAGGCTCAGTAAGATTAAATTCAGATTAACATAAAGCTATTTCTCTTTACCCCTATCCCTTTCTTCCTCCTGTTTTTAAACTGTGAGAAGTGCCTAAATGTTTTAAATATATTTATCTAAGCAAAACTGTCTCTATCAGAGTGCTTAGCAGCTGAGCAGGCACTTACCTCATGGTGTACTTTCATCTGTCTTACGAGGTTACCAGCTACCCTTTAATAACATATACATATCAGATGAGCAACATTTCAGACATATTGAACTGAATGAAGGAAAAAAAGACTTCTTTGAGGGGCACATTCCTCTTTGTAAGCTTTTAAACTAATGTTACCCTCCCAGTTGAAACCTGTTAAACACACACACGTATTAAGATTGAGCACACTGAAACCTCTCTGACAATGGTGTGATTTAGCGGTGGAGGTAACTGAATCCTCTGCATGTACTTTTCCATATACTGAACTCACACCTCATTCACCCTACCTCTTGTCAGTGCCTTACTGTATAACCCCAGCGACCTCAATTCTACCTGTTTTCCTCCATATCCACTCTGCTACAACCTTTATCACCATGGTATTTGAGTATCATCCACGAGTGCATTAAGCATCATAAATGCCATCTGTTATATGTTTGTCCTGCTGTGTAGGGAGTGTAATGTGTTCAGTAAAGTGCCTTTTTTTTGATAGGATTTTTGTTGGGATATATTTTTACAAGTATGTAAAGATGGAAATATGCCTTGATCTTTGAGCAGGACACGAGGATATCGGTGACGTTCTAGGTTCCTAGTTCATGGGACAGTGTATCTCACAGACTGGATCAGCCCCTGAGAAAGCAATGTTTTGCTGGGAGAGTTAGACCTGTACTTGCAGAAGGTACCATTGGGTCTTTCCAGATCTTAGTAGATATTTTTGATATCCTGGGCCCAGATCAAAAGGCATTTCAAAGAATAGCTTCAAGACCTTGAATTTAATTTGGGTGCTTTTGAAAGTACAGCTTTGCAGTACTTCTGGTAGTTTTTGTGCCTGAAGAGACACTTTTTAATCTTGGCTCCCTTTCTCTTTGAGATTGGTGCTGTAGCTGAGTTTGCCAATCTGTTAGGACACTTTTTAATGCTTTTCAACAGCAAAGACATTATTTTTGACTGCAGGCTATCACCAGCCAGGCCTTTCAAGGAAAACAAGACATACTGTTTTCATTCCATTGTGGAAGCCTCCAGCACTTTTAAAAAACTTGCGTCAGGTGTTGCCCAGCTTCCTGTTGGCCATCTGTATTCCTGAAAATGCTTTCACTACTCATTTTGGTTTGAGAGGAGAACTTCAGAAATTCTAGAAATTTAAAAGAAATTATTTGGACAGGTAGATAGCTTTCCAATAGATGCCCGTTATCAAGTACGTGATATTTTTGTAGCTTTTTGTAACATGGACAGATATGCACACAGCTGAAATCCTGCATTTATCATCAAGAAACTCTTTGACCTCCCAAGACCAGCTAGTGCATGGACTTAAACAAGTTAGTTGTTTAACACCAGTTTTTCCATGTTTTTGTCACTAAACTAAGGCTGTTTCATTCAGAAGCTTGACATTAAGGTACCTGCTTCAACGAATAGCTTTAAACGGGTACCATCGATTTTAGTCTGAAGAACTAATGGGAAAATTAATTAGGTAATAAAAAAGTATATGTCCAGAGGTAAGGTGAAGAGTGGAGTTTAAAACTCTACAAATTGAAAGGCTTGCTGTAATATTCATGATGCTAGATCGAGGATAAGTGGAGCACATTCTTTTACTGTTTCCAAAAAAGCAGAAGAATCTTGAAGAATTAATACTGGGGCTTCTTGTTACCTAGAAGTAGTTCTGACACTCAGGGTCATCACTACTAACTTGTAGCCATATGTCTACTTTGTTATACAGCCTTCTCTATAGATGTGATTAATCAATCCATTTAATGAAACTTGGCAATACAATCATGGTGATTTGGGGGTAAGTTTTTAATTAAACTGGGATAAAGATAAAGTTTGTATTACAATTGGTGGGATGCGATTTCTCTATCCAAGCTGATTCCTGCTTGACTATAGGGTCATTGCTCACTTTAATCAGTTTGGTCATTTACCCCCTTATATAAACAAGGATGTTAAGCTAGTAAAGTCATTTTAGAGCTGTAAAGTGCAGGACTACTACATTAAGCTTTTGGTGTTTTAGCTCATCCCATGTTTTTCAGAGTTTAATTTTATTGTGGCTTATGTACTAAGATTTTTTTCAACGAAAATATTTAATAAAATCTCCTTACATAAAGCAGAGTTTTCAAGACTCAATAGTTAAGAGATTATATCTATTCATTTCCTCAGGATCCAGCATCTCAGGAGTGCTAATAGGAAAAGCAGTAGCTCTTTAAGCCTGTTTCTGTAGTGCCTCAGGTCCACAAGGTGTGGTTGGTTTTCTGCAGGAATCACACAAAGCAACGATAGATGTAAAGGCTCTACTCTGAATGGAGGTTGACTGGACAGCCCCTGAAGGTCCCTTGCAACCTGAACTATTCCATGCGTACTTACTGTATTACTGTGTTTGTTTAGAGTTGTTTAGTTTCACAGTGCAAAAAAAAGGCAAAGATTGGCAAGGTCCAAACATTTCAGAGGATTGCTATAAAACATCATCATGATCACAGCCCTGCCTGATAATGCTACGAGTTTGCCACTTTGCTTCAAAGAGTGTCTGGGTCCCTACACATATGATTTCTCACGAATGTTCATTATAGATATTTTTATCATGCAGAGTCCATGCTGGAAGGGGTAGGGTGTTGGGGAACTGTGCACTTAGTATGAGTGATAAAGACACCTTTACAGTGATTTGTCTTTACAGTGTTATATTTTTCTGTTGAAAGGCTGGAGCAATTTATGAGGAACAAAGTCCAAATCAATGGGTATTCTGGAGGATCTGGAAGGACCAAGTTCAGCATAGTGCAGAATTAAAGAACTGCTTTTCTGGCAGATGGATTTAGAATTCATTGCCACAGACTCCACAGGAAAAGGGTTAGTGGCAAGGGAACTGGTTAGGTTTTAAATCAAGTCAGTTGACTAGTGATCTATAACTAAGAGATGCTTTATCTAACTAATGATACTGTCTCAATATTGGATATGTATTGAGACACTTGCTGAGGGACAGATGACAAATTTAGAGGGACATCTCCAACAAACAACTTTACTACAGCAAATAAACAAGAACAAAATTCTTCTTAAGATGTCTTAAATGGAAAGAGGTGCTGTCCATAGTCAACGTCCCTGGAGGTGTTTAAGGAAAGATTGGATGAGGCACTTAGTGCCATGGTGTAGTTGACAAGTAGGAGTAGGTGTAGGTGTTGGGTCATAGGTCGAACTCAATGATCTCAGAGGTCTTTTCCAACCTTAAGATACTGTGATAAATAAAAATAAATATACAGAAAATTAAAAAAGGAAGGTGGGAAAACAAACGTCCTGTTTTCCAAGTGCAAAAATATGGAAATGTAACAGTAAAGTTGGACAGAATAATTAGGCAAATCTTGCTCTTCAGAAAATATACATCGGAACAAAAAACATTACATGGAACAGCACAAGTAATAATGGTGTGGGAGGTATAAAAGACAAGCAGAAAGACAAATGTTCAAGGGACATTTCTGGTTTTATGAACAACATAAGAGAAAGTATCTTGGGGATGAGTGGTTGAACAGCTGACTGGTGGAAACAGAAGGTTTTGGATTTGTGGAGCATTGAACTTTGTCACAGTTTACTGGGAACTGATGCCATTGTCCAGAACAGTCTGTACGTTATACATAGGGAGCTAATTTTCTCAGTTGGAGGCCAGTTTTAATAAGTAACATGAACACAGCAACACAAACTAGGGATATTAATACAGCAAAAGCAGTAGTCATTTTACCTCAGTTTTGCATAAACAACTTGGTCTGATTTGGCAAGGAATGTGAAGGCAAGACCTTTTTCACTAAATTATTTGCCCTTGCTACAAGACTGACTAATGAGATAGGGGAACTGGTAATTCTCATCGATGAGAAGAAATTTGATTTAACTGGCATTACTGAAACCTGGTGGGAGGATCTGACTAGAATATTAAAATCTCTATATGTATCCTGTCTAGGAAATAGAGAGTGAGAGATTTAAATTCTATATTAAAGATATAATTGATACCTCAGAACTGCAACACCTTGAATGCATATGAATCAATGTACTATTTCAAATGATCATGAGAAAATATGGGTGGGCTCTGTAATAGATCATAGATCTGCACAAGAAGATTTGGTGAACGCTTATATATGCACTTGCTTTGGTAGGGTATGGAAAGAAAAATTGTACCCCAAAGGGCTCCAGTCTTGAAGGTGTACGCAGATGGTGACAGGTACTGCTGCAAAACATCATTAGATTTCTAAAATTGGAAAAAAAAAGAAAATTTTCTGAACAAAAAGCTGTCCACCCTCCAGCACTTTGCATCAGGCTTCATTGCAGCAAACAAAAATGAAGTTGTAATTGGACTGGAAAGTTGATGCTTTGTGGCAGACCTGATAGCATTCAGTATGGGCAAAAGGAGGACAGAGCCATGCAGGATTATATGGTGCTTAAAATGGTCAAATTCAGGGGAAACAATGAATGAAAATGAGTATATTTTTTTAAGAGGAATGAAAAAAAGTTGTAGGGAAAAAATAGTGTGATTTAAGACCAGATTATTACATGAGCAAAAAGTTCTAACAATCAAAAAAAGGAACACTTAGAAATACAAGCTTGGTTCTGTATCAGGGAGAAACAAAATCAGCAGGAATAAGCAATTGATATATTGCAAGTAAGAAGTGGATCTAGAATAAACATAAGAATTTACAATGGATAAAAACTGACAAAGAAACTGAAGACATTACAAACCTCCTTATATATCGCAGGTTAGGACAATCAGTATAAGCTGATTTTAAAACAAAACAAAGCCTAGTAAGTAGTTCTGTTTTTTCAGTAGTTTGCAATGGTGAAACTGTTAAGAACTACTCAGAAAAAGCAGAATGATCAGTAAACACTTCTGAGAAAACCAAAGACAAGTTCTTGTTTCTCAAGGACATGGGAAGGGTAGGGGTGTGAATATAATTGATGTCTACCAGAAGAGCAGTATGGAGAACAGATCTCATCTCATCTCATCTGAGATTCTTTAAGGAGATTGCAAACTGGGTAGATGAAGGTAACTGTAAAGATGAAATAGATGTTGGTTTTGTGAGGTGCACTGGGCTGTCTCATTTAAAAATGCATTTAAAAAGTATGCAGTTGGGAAGATTGGCTGGAAAGCTGCATGGCAGAATAGGACCTTGGGATGGTGGTTGACAGGCTGCTGAACGTGAGGCAGTAGCGTGCCCAGTTGACCGAGAAGGCCAACAACATTCTGGCTTGTATCAGAAATTATGTGGCCAGCAGGACTAGGGAAGCAATTGTCCCCCTGGACTCGGTGCTGGTGAGGTTGCATCTCAAATATTTTGTTCAGTTTTGGGTCCCTCGCTGCAAAAAAGAAATTGAGGTGCTTGATCATATCCAAAGAAGGGCAATGAAGCTGGTAAAGGGTCTGCAGCACAAGTCTTATGAGCAGTGGCTGAGGGAACTGGAGTTGTTTAGGCTGGAGAAGAGGAGGCTAAGGGTAGAATTTATCACTCTCTACAACTACCTGAAAGGCAGTTGTAGCGAGATGGTTGTTCTCCCAAGTAACAAGTGATAGGACAAGAGGAAATGGCCTCAAGTTGCACCAAGGAAGGTATAGATTGGCTATTAGGAAATAATACTTCACCAAAAGGGTCGTTAAGCAATGGAACAGGCTGCCCAGGGAAGTGGTTGAGTCATCATCCCCGGAGATGCTAAAAAACCTATGTAGATGTGGAACTTCGGGATATTGTTTTGTGTCTATGTTGGTGTTTGGCTGATCATTGTACTTGACGATCTTAGAGATCTTTTCTAACTGTAATGATTCAATGATTCAATGATTCAATGCATAGCATTAGTTACCTGGAGGACTTTAAAGTGTAGATTCCAGTAAGGAATCATCATTCAAAGAGGTGTTCTGAGCCAGAATGTGCAGATCTTTGAGATAGAAATTTGGTATTCAGGATCTCACTGTAGCAGAACCCTATCTCTGGGAGCAAGCAATGCAGGCTGTACTAAGAGACTGCAGGTCTTTAACCTGCAAAGCCAGGGAATAAATGATGAAGAGTCAAGGCAGGCAACAGAAGTTACCGTAGTCCTTTGATGCATAAAAAGCCTAGGGAATCTGTTGTTTTTTCTGGTCTTCGGAATACTTTGTGAAACTCAGATCAATCATTTCAGAGATTTGTGCAAGGAGAATCATTTGCCCAGATCTTTAGCACATGGCTTGAGGGCGCAGGCAAAGGTATTACAGCTGTGGCTGATGTAATCTCAGCAGCAATCAGCATGTTTTGGTCTAGAACAGTGCTTGTCTAATTCTTGGAGGGAGTGAAAGATAGGGGAGAGGTGGCAAGGACAGGATGATCCTGCCGATGCAGAGACAACAGATGGCAGTGTTTGTTAATGACAGTTGTGATGATTCATGCCCTAGTACTCTATGCCCTATATTAATATTCAGAAATATTAATGCCTGAGAAATATTTGCATCCGAGCATCTGCATTTGTGAAAGTCTGGACAAACAACCTATAGCTCATCAAGGTGATTTGCCAGTGTAAGTGTCCACATTAGTTTTTTAACTAGGGCCCTATAAGACATGCTGTGCTGGATGTGTTTATGCATCGGCTCTGAGATGTCATAAATTGCTCAGAGACATGGTTTAGTGGTGGACAGGTATGGTTGGGCTCAATGATCTTAAAGGTCTTTTCCAACGAAACATTCTATGATTGCATGATGTTATATAAATATAACAAAGACCAGGCAAAATTGTGTTTATGTTTGTTAGCTTAATTGAGGTGTCTCTGTTGGAAAACTCACTTCTCTAAGCTGATCAATAGAAAGGCTGCTTCAGAGAGTGATTAAAATCTGAGATGGGATCCCTGGAGATGATGCTTTCACTGTTGACTCCACAGGGCACAAGGTGCAACCGTGCATTTAAGAAGGCTGCCTCGCTCAGGTTTTTAGATTGGAGTGCTAAGCCCAGACTACAACCTGCAATACAGGTAGAACGATTAGAGTTTGGGAATGATGACCATTCAGTATGAGGATTTTCTAAATCATCGGTTTCTTCATACTTTAATATTTAATGCAATTGACAATCAAATAATTACTCATAATTTCCTGTTAAAAAAGTAGTACTGCAGTGATGTCCAGAATATTCATCCTCATGTTGTCTGGGACCCTCAGTAATGAACCAAAGTCTGGTTGCATTGTATACTGTATAAACATGTAACAAAAATTACACCAGAAGGCAATGCAGTCTGGACAGGTATAGCAAAAAATTTCAGCAATACACGCATCATTATGAATAGGATAGAAATCATATGTGATTGTAAATCCCCAAAATGTATATCCAGGTCACTGTTACTCTATCATCAGATAACTGTTTCGTAGAATTATAGAATCAGTTTATGCAAATTTGAGAGAAAAATATGTTCTACTCGAATTTTGATGATGCTTATTTAGCATTATTATAGAGTATATCACCCCCTTTTTTCTGTTTTTGTCCCAGTTGGTTCTCATTCTTAAGAGAATTAACACCAAAATTGTCCATCAATAATGTGACAAAGAGTAATTTAGTATAGTTTGACATGTCAGGTAACAACAGCGCTTTGAATGAAGAAGTTCACCTTATACTTCAAATTGTCATGATTCAAAGATATCATATTACAAATGTTAAATATTTTTTTCCCTACCCATAGTTTTTTTCCTTGTATTTCTCTTCCATACTATGTAGACAGATGCTTCAAGTTAGACATATCCACCAGAGTGTTGCCTGCACAGAAACAAATATTTTTACCTTCTCAGAAGACAGATTAACTGTATTACAGACAGAATAAAGAAACCGTTTGACTAGGTATCTGTTTTCTGCCGGTTTCTAAGACAATAGTTAAGAAAGTGAATCAGAAATTGATGGAAACTGAAACCAAAACTCAAATGGGTCCCAGCAGAGGGACTTGTCTTCTGGCTCTCTACTAGCCAAAGTAAAGTGATTGAGCTTTGACGTTCACTATGAAGAAGCAATCTACTTGGACCCTGCCTGCCTACTCAGTGGATTCTTCATGAGGTGGGCAGTGGGGAGCCTACTCTTTCGGCAGTGCCTAGTTTCAAAGGATTTCTCCTCTAGGCATGCCTATAGTTGAGCACTGGGCACTTAAGAAGGAGATGTTTTGCAGAGGCTAGCAAAGCGTTTTCTTCCTCTTATGCTTTTATTGCTCTGTGCCCCACTCAGCAGGAGTTACTCAAGTTTATGAGACTAAACTTGCTTAGAAGGACAATTTTATTAGCCTGTGTAATGTAGATGCTTCAGCATTTTGATAAGCCGTGTGAGCCTTATTCTGTGAGATGAACAAATTTCCCAAAAGGCACAAGATGTATTCTCCTGAGAATTAAGCCTTAGCAGATTTCATAAAAGGGAAAAAGCCTTTTTTTTTCTTTTCCCTCTCTCAAAGATGCTCACGACTAGATATCTCAAGCCTCTGCATTATTAGATGTTGCAGATGAACTCCACCTCCTGTAGAGCAGTGTTTAGAGCAATACAGCACAGCTAAAGCCAGGATCTAGTCCATGTTCTGCAGATAATGTGTAAAAAGTAAATCAAACAAACACAAAATCCCTTTGACACTGTGTCTGGTGAATTCACCAGGTAGCTTGTTTCAGTGATCAAAAGCACAGCTTTGAAAGTGGTTTTCTTCTACTTTTTTTTTTTTTTCCCTCTTACTTTTTATTTTTCCCCCTCTTCTTGCTGTTGTCAGCTTGTTAAAATACTGCCAGGCTAAATGAGAAAGCTCCGGACATGTGTTAGCAGAGGGGAAGCAGATAATAACTTGATATTGTTTTTAAAGAGAGAATCTTTTCATTTCCAGCAAAACATGACACTCCAATTTAAACAGTTTTCCCATCTTTCTTCTGTTTACTAGGGTATCATGGCCAGACTTTAAAGGGAATACATTTTAATGCTTGTAGCAAGGGAGAGACTGTGGAATAATGAAGCTGTAAATCTCCTGGCTCCCATTGGAGGTCAGTAGCAATTCAGGGCATTTAACCTCTTCCAAGATCAAGCCCTGTATGAATCACATCAGTTTTTCTGCAAGAGTGTAAATCCTGTCTCTCAGACCTGAACAAACAGTTTTCTGCTTTTTAATCACAGAATGATCAAAGTGACAGGAGTAGATTAATGTTAGAGATAGGACTGGTTGGATTTTTGCATAGTGTCACCCAATGCAGTCAGGTTAAGCAAATTAAAGAACCAGTATTTTTACATGCAGCCTTTTTGCTTTCTGCAGATACTGACAAACCTACAGTTTCACAGTTGCTGACACTTTGGTCCCAAGCTTGAAAAGAAAGCTAAGGTTAAAGGGCTACTGCATCAAAACTGTTTATATCTAGTGGAGCTGGTTAAAATGTTCTATCTGGATGGTTTTCCATTAGAAAATTTTGACTGAGTGGAAGCTCCACAGCCTGGTTTTGATTATGCTTATGTGTTCTTGGAGAACACAAGGATACTATCAGGCTCACAGATGCATGTCTCCCAGCTCTGTGTCCCCAGGGAGGCAAATGGACCAGGGAGCCTTTCACCTCAGGATGCTGAGAGCAAAACAGGATTTGAGAAAATTCATATTCCGTTTTACAAATTATGATTCTTTAAATAAGTCTATCCCATGCAAAATGCTGCCAAGTGCTAGAACTGTTACCTCTCAATAATCCTTTAGGCACTACATAAAATGATGGCAACATCTGGAGTCAGTCAATTTGTGTTCAGTTAAAAGCTGAACTTTACAGAAAACAGCGAGAACATGTTACTCTTTCTTTTACAAACACATCACTTTCTTTCTTTCTTAGATGTGCTTTTCTCTGATAACACATTAAATGTAATGTTAGAGAGACTAGAAGTGAAAACACAGTGCAGGTGTTTCAGCCTCCACGTGTGCCAGGGTAAGAGTTAAACTTGTTTGGTTCACTAAACTGGTATAAATAACAGTAGCTTTTTCCTTTATTATTTTGATATTAATAATAACCATACCAAAACTTTTACTCACTGACTGTAGCACAACTCTTGATGGAGATAGAGGACAAATAAAAACAGAATGGACATGTGTACTATATCTCTATCTGATGAGAAATATATCATTGACATGCAGGTGAGCATAGAAAATTGTACATTGACACTTCAGAGCATCCCCAATGGCTGCTCATTGGCTCCTGGAGTTACATCCAGGATAACATTCTTTCTATTGTTTTTATTCATTGCAAATTAGCCATTTAGACTATCTATGATGCTGAGAAGCTAATTAATAATGCTGAGAAACGATAAACCACTGAGGCTGTCCTGACACTCTAATAACTTACAGATACTCTTCTTTCAGCTGCCCTGAAATCTGTTTAGATGGATGAGAGTGTGTGGTTTGGGAGAGATGAATTATTGAGATTTCTAAACTCTGCTTTAAGACTGAGACAGAGATAAAAATATTATTTTGTATTTAAGAATTTATTACTGTAAGAAAGAGCTGTTTGGTTTGAGTCATTGGGTTCAGCCTTGCTCCAAAGCATATAATGCTTTCTTATTTTCCTACAGAGCTCAAAATTGCATCTTGAATGCTCTGTGGAATGTATAAGTTTTCTTTACTCTTGCACCTTCCTGAAACTGCAGGCTTCAAAGCACACTGACCTGCTCAGGTTTCTTTATTTACTATTTCATTACTTTACATGTGGATTTTCCTCCCTTTACTTGATGATCTCAGAGGTCTCTTCCAACCTTCTGACTCTATGATTCTATGATTGATCATGAAATAAAGACTCCTTTTATTCTTAGCTTCACAGGCACATCAACCCTTTAAAACAACCTGATTCCCTCCTCATGGATGTGGCTGAAAGAAGAGGAAATAGCAACATCAGGAAGGAGGGTAAAAGCATCCTGTAAGAACAACAGAAATACAGAGGAAAAGCAGATGTGCTAAGGGTAATTGTACCATGTATCTGCCTTCACTTTGCCCATGCTTCATTCCAGGAGTGAAGGATTACTCTGTAAAAGAGATAGAATCTACCCCAGAGAGAATAATTCCTGAGGAAAGATGATGTCTGTTACGTTTTGAAGTCTGTGATGATTGTGGAGATCTGTTGTATCAAATCCTGACAAACCTTGAACACCTGTAACTCCCTTTTCTCATCAGACGTTTGGTCTTTCTTGGTCTTTGGTTGTATTTGAAATGTGTCTAAAGCTGAAAATATTGAAATTCTTCAGACACTGCTCACTAGTTTACTAGGATAAAAAATCACTCTTGTAATCCAGCTCCTTTCTTTTGTGGTGTTTTCGTTGTAAAGGAGGAAAAGTTTGTATTTTTCTGTTGTGAAACTGATTGCAAGGGCCTTCTAAAATAGCTTTTTTAACACAGGTTAATTCTGAATTACTGTATATGTTCTACTTTAACAGGCACAAATATAGCAAAATGAATAATCCACTGAACAAAAAGGACTTTATAATGAGAGAGGTGGCACTTCTGAATAGAAAGAGATCCTCGGTACCCAAGAGTTCAAAATCTAAGGGGGCATGATGGCAGATGAATGGAAATATCACCATGTTCACATACCCAGTCACATAGCACAGCTGTTAGAGAGGAAAGATTAATTCAAACTGAGTATGAAAACAGTTCCTCAATTACAGGATTAATTTTTTGTTTTCCTGTAGTATACTTCTTATCTCAGTGTAACACACTGCACATATTAATATGACGACTTTTTAATTAATATGAATATAAAAAAGGTTTTGTTTTCCTGACTGATAACCAGAACCTATACCTTTCCTGTAATATCCTGTATTCTTATATACATTATTTCCAAACACAAATTTGAACAGTTTTATCTTTACGACTGAGTCTTCTACTTGTGACAACATTACTGATCTATTGAAGACAGTAAAAAAATGGAAACTGTTAAAAGCAGCCCTCATCAATAAGCTGTTTGAACATACAGCATACAGAAAAGATGTTGCAGAAATTCTATCTTTAAGATAGTGCTCAAACTGCTGGCACATGAGTGGGGGATGTAAGCTGAGATTTCATTTGCAGTTATTTCATTTCCATTATTTTAGTGTGGTCAGTCCAAGAACTAATGGAAATAAATCTATCTTTATTAACAATAGTGGAATAAAATAAAATTTTATTCACAAATAAGATAAAAGCAATCAGCATGAATTTCATGCTTATTAAAATTAATAAGTAAAACTCAAAGTGAAAAGTTCTTGATGTTCAGCTTGATTTGTGCTCTGTATATTCTTGTGGCATTTTTGCGGCGCAGCTAGAGTGGACTGAGAAGCATTAAAAGGTAGAACGCATTGCTCTTTAATGCTGGGAAAGGCATGAGGCCTGTCAATACACACAGTATTTTACTGGGCAACTTGAGTGATCTTTATTATCATATGCAGAAAATCATACAGGTTTTTGTCAGTGTATTTGACTGCTCCAGAGAAGTCTGATAAGCTCTTTACAAACCTTTTTCCTGGAGACATCTGCCAAAATGCCATGTGACCACCAACATGCGCAAAACTGAAATGGATCAAGTCTGAGCAAACAATGAGGGAAGACGTCCTTTCCCTTCAGAATACTCCTGAACTAGTGCATCCTGCTCTGACTCTTCTTCTCTAGGGAAAACTCCTCCTGAAGCAAAAGGAGGAGTTTGCTTGTACAAACTACCCAAAGACAACCCTAAATCTAAGGGGAGAAAAATTGAATGTGCTTAAATTGTAGCTATGTTGAGTCTGTTTCTGACTCACAATGTTTGTTCTCTTCTCCTTCCTCCCAGCTACACTAAGTGTTTGGGATGCAGAGCAATAGCATATCCAGCCACAGTGCCTGCAGCCGCTTCTGGGGAGCTGTCTGGAAAACAATGTTAATTTTTTCTGTTCAAGACAGTAGACATGGTGTAAGGTGAGGTTTGTATGTTTCCATCTGGAGGACTTCCAAAATTGATGTTGGGCAGAATGTGTCATTAATAATGATTTATTTCTTATTCTATTACCCAGGCTGCAACTAGAGTCATTCCAGGACAAAGATGACAAGAAAAGCTGTAATGCCCAGGCCTTCTAAATCAGAAAGTTCAGATACTTTCTTTCTGAAACAGGAGAATGTGCGTCAGTTCTGTAACAGGAGGAGACTGCAGTGAGCAGTTGACTTTGAATGTGGAGCTGCACTAAGAAGATCATTCCTCCACACTCTACAGTAAGTTGCAAACCAGACCATCCAAGTGCAACTGCCACATGGGATCCCAATGTAGGATTGAGACTGTGATGTCGTACTGTAAATGACTGAGGTATGGAACTAGATTCCGGGATGTCACAAGACAGAAACCAATTGCCACAGTCTGAATCACAATGTTGAGATTCAACATACCTAAGATCTGCAAAGACTGCAGTGTAGATGGTTCCTTGGGCACAAGTACGAATCAGTAGTGAACAGCAAGGGACCTCATAGTTTCAGGGATTTGGTCACTCATATCTTTTGTGAACCGAGGCTTCTAGTTTTATATAAAGAAAGAGAGGTACTGATGGAAAACAATGGGAGAAATGGGATGTAAGGACCAAAAGCCAGGTGCAGAAGTAACAGGGCTAACTTGCTCTGTAGATGCCTTGTCTAGTGATCTGACATTTCAAAGCAGGACCATCTTTTCTTTCTTCTCCTTTTTTTTGGTACAGGACTGAGGGAAGAGCAAGGGGGAGAAAGGAAGACAAGTGAGTTGGCATTGTTAGATTTGTTAGTTGGAAAAGAGGAAATAAGATAAAGAAGAAATACAACTGAATCCAATTTAGCATTAGCAAGATAGAAAAGAAGCCTTCAAAAAAGTTGTACTGAAAGACTCATAACTCTTCTGCTCACTGGGTTGTGTATTGAGGAGTACTGCTGTAACTGATGCACTGGAAACTATTTCCAGAGAAAAAGAGGAGAAAAAAGACCTACATGATCTGTACATCCTTTGGTATAATGGCAGCTCAAGATACGGCATGCCTTTGCAAGTTTTGCAATCCATATGCTGTGGCCTACATTCAATAAAGAAAGGAGTTCACAGGAACTACCAAAGTGAGCAGGATGTTACCCAGCCTGTCCAATACAAAGTGCTGCAGAGATGAGTACTGAAATAATTAGAAGTCTCCGCTCTAGATGGGAAAACCTGCTTCACTTGGAGCTCAGCTCTTCCCCAGAAATTAAGGTCAGCAGCATTGCATTCATCAGAGCTCAGTGCTGATAGCGTTAGTGTAGGGTGTAGAAGACAGATTCAAGGCTTTCCTTTCTATTAATCATAGGCTTAATCTCCTGTCAGCCATCACTGAAAAGAAATGCAGCAATCCATGACAAATATGTAGCAGGTTATTCTCAGCCAAGCTGTCGAATTGTCATCAAATATCACATAAACTATTTGGCCATTTAGTATTCACTGAGCTGCAGAAAGAGTGGATGTGACCTTGTAAATTAGCAGGGGTGCATCTGTCTGATTAAGAAAGGACTTGAGTTCTTGTTCTTCTTCCAGTTAGCACAAAACTATTTCACAGCAGATAAAACAGCTCCAACAAGAAATCCCAATAGTCAGGTTATAAATGGTTTTGGGTGCCAAATCTTGTTTATCAGCAAATAAGGCCTGATTCTGGGTGCCCACTAGGATAGCTCACATTTCTGAGCACAGGCTGCTACTTGGACTGCCGTGCTGTTTGCTGCTGAAGTCCATAGGTGTGCTCTGAATGTGCCTATCAAAGCGTGCCTACTAGTTGGACAATACCTAAAGGCAGAAAAGTCCCTGCCTCTGACACCTGAACTTCTAGTAAACAGCCTTTAAATACATGATTTTGTACTTCCCGTAGCTAACTTTAACTTTTTTTCTATTATTTTCATCTTCAAGATTAGTTATACTTCTTGTCATATAGTCCTTCTGACCTCTGTGATGATTTTACATCCATCATCGACTACTCAGGAAATGTCATAAACTCAGTGTTTTGTGCCAATGTGTTTACAGGAAATGTTAAAAAGACACAATGTCTTCATCTGCCCTTAAGGAATATCAAAAGGACACCATTTTAACTGGTGTGTTCTGTTTGTGATGATTCTCATTATTTCCCAGTCAGGTCTTGATCTGCTCTACAGTCTTTGCACTAACCTTCCCTTCCAAGTCTTATCAATTATTTTCTGGTCCTACATTAAATGAATAAATGGCTTCAGTTCATCCTATATTTCCCCAATCCAGAAGATCATTGGTATTACCAAAGAAAGAAGCTCAAGGTATTCTGGTTCCCTAGTACCCCTATGAATTGCTTTTGCATGATTGGAGAACTAAGATGGTGACATAAAGATTATTTACAGCATAAATCTTAATCCATTTACTGGTCAGTGATCTCTGTGGTTATGCCATTTATTATATAGTGTATATTAGCTTTATTGACCTCAGACTTAATGTTACATATTTGTTTTCATTAAACTGTGTTTTCCATTTCTGCAAAGTGATGCAGGAGATGAAAATATGGCCACAACGTGGCTTCATAGTAGGTGCACATTCAAATTCTTATTGCTGAATTTAATATATGCCTTATATAGCTGCATGAAAATAGCCAAACATTTTTCAAACAGGACAGGTTCTCAAAACAAACTCAAGAAGGTACAGTTAATAATAAAAAAATCCCCCACTTTTTCAGCTCGGTAAGTTAATCACAAGTCCTTTTTTCAATGTTTTTTTAACCCCATGTAATTTTATCATTCCTATTATTAATGCTGAGCTTTTTTACTTTTCAGTGAAAACTAAATTCATGGCAAATTTTAAGCTTTGAAGTTTAGTTATCCTAAAATTGTGATCTAAAGTGGCATTTGCTATCTAAGTTGGAATATATTTTCTGGTCTAGAAATACAAAAATAATGGAGTAATTCTTGTCTTTCTTTCATCCAGAAGACAATGGAATTTAGGATTCAGTACAAGATCTAAATCCTGCCTATAATTCCTCTCCAGGGAACAACAGTTAAACCACAAGTATTCTGGGGTTAATAACAGAGGAAATAGATGGTTTCTTACAGTCTCTTTTTTTGGGATTTTTTTTAGTAAATACAATTCAACATTCCCTAGAGTACCTGAGTGTTTTATCTCCTTGTTGAGTGGCTGATCTTTCAGACAACCACCATTCTTTTGATCTGCATCAGAGACAAAGTCAGTATTCTTGACAAATCAGAAAAATTCTAGCAGCTGAGAGTGACTGGGAGCCATGTCTTTCTGACCAGTTGCATAGTGGTTAGGGCATTCCATTAGACAGTAAGAGTTGTGTTTAGATGTCCTCAGCCTGCAACAAACCCTAAAGTCTTCCTCTCTGGTTAAGTTGCTCAACCTAAAATAATTGCCAACTGTAAAAGACAGCATTTCCTTGAATGGCATACACAAAATAATTTGCTTTTTTTTTTTCCACAAACACACCTGAAACGCAAATAATGAAAAGTAAAATACTTCAGGTTGGTTTTCCTCAAAAAATCAAAATGTGGTTTGGAAAGAATTTTATTTTTTTTTTAGTTCATTTGCTCAATTAGAAATCCAGTTGTGAGCATGATGTAAATTATGTTCTGGTGCCATTCTTCACAGCGCTGATGTTCATGCCATTTACAATGGGACTAGTAGAACATTTTCCTCTCCCTCTACACTATAAATCTATTTTCTTTCATAGAATATAATTGAATTTCCAGATCTACATAACACAGTAGGGTGAAGACAAAGCCTACTGATTACTAGGGAACAAATCCAAGCCCTTTTACTATCTTTGTGACTTTGAGAGGGCTTCCATAACAGTAACTTAGCCCCATGATGACTTGTCCAGCTCTGTTGTACCCTCTTATTGCCATGTCTAAAGGCCAGGTGGAAGTGGGGTATTGAAAAGCAGAGTGAAAATTACAGCAGAGCCACTGTTTCACCAGTTTTGTGGCTTCCTCAGAGAAATGGAGAACGTAAGGCCATGCTAGAGTAAAGGTATTGTCAGTTGAACATTGCTGTTTCTGGGTTGCGTCTGAGTTCTTGGAGTTAATCAGCAGGTTGGCACCAAATAGTTGGAATGTTTGTTTTCCATCAGTAAATGATTACCTTGCAACATCCCAGACTTTGTATTTATTTAACCAAAGAAAAAACAGTGTAATTGTTCCACAAGATCATGAGAGGTTTAGGATTTTACTAAATGCAATTTTGTAGGGTAAAACAGATGTCAGAAAAAAAAGATAAATAGTTTTAGAAGCATAGTGCTCCCCACTTTGAAAACCAAGTGTAACCTCAACAGATTTTAAAACAGGGAAAAGTGTTAATGAATCTGATCTTAATTCAGAAGAATAGATCACCATTCATTACTAATAAGGGTGGGACAGCCTGGCATAAAATTAGTCTTTCTAATTCTGTGATACTTTAGAGATTATTTTGGGGGACTATAAACAAGAAAATACATAGGCTTTCACTAGCTGAGTTCCTACACATGTAATTTTAAACCTGAAATGACACATTGTACTACAAGTAGAGGCAGTACCATTTTCAAAAGGTGACCAGATGGGAGCCCACTTTTACTTTCAGCAAGGGTGTGGAAAAGCGTCTTTGGCTACCCAAAGAGTGGTAAGCAGGTTTTTGAAACATTCCACACCAAAGTGGCTTTTTGAAGGACTCAGAATCCAGCAAATCCTTGTTGGCAGGCAGGATTCAAAAAACAGTCCAAGAGAAAAACCCTTAATCACTAACGAGCAAGGAAATTCCTTAAAATCTAAGCCAGACTCTCTGGGTCTTTTCTCTTTCATGTGTCTTCCTGCACTAGCCAAGGGTCCTGTAACGCGCAGGTAGAGCTTTCTCTTTGGCTCCTACAGGAATGCTAAGCAGAAAAGAGTGTAGCGAGTTTGCTGCCTTCTCCTGCTCAATAAATCCTTGCCTCCCCTCTCTTTTGAGATTCTTTCTCCTCCTCTTCTCATATGCAGACTGGGTTAGGAGGTAGCTGTTGCTGTCACAGACCTCTTCTCTCCACCTTCCCCTGCCACTTACATCTCATAGAAGGGAATGAAAGGGAAGAGGGACGTAACAGAGGTCTAAAAGGGGTCAGAGAGGGCAAAAGCCAGATCTGATGTGAGGGTACATCAACAAGACAAATCTGCCAAGGTTAGAGTAGGATGAGTAGCTAGTTGGCAGACACCCATGTCTTGATTGTGACACTCTTCTTCCTTGTACATGATCCACCCATTCCCTCTCAATGGGTGGTGAGGATATTCAGAAACTAAAGTCCATCCATACTTACAGATGTAGCTCACAGGGTGCGGTTCTACCACTCATCTTCTTCAGCTGTAAACCTGGTTCACTAAGTTCCCTCCCCTTTCCTCCCCTCCTGTCAGCTGGAACATATTTTATTCTCTTGGTACATGCTGCTCTTCATTACTGAATTATTTGCATCAATACAACTGTAAACTTGGTCAGGGAGCTAATCCAAGATGGAAAAGATAAATCTCATTATGGTCTGAGCAAGAAATGGGGAAGGTCTTGCTCTCTTCATGCTGAGTAAAGTCTATGACAATTTATCCCACAGGCTGTTACATCTGTTTTAATACTTACTAAAATTTTCTTCTTCTGTCCCTGTAACTGTTCCACGAATCTGCTTTAAACATTCCAAGACTGATTTTTTTATTTTGTTTTTCTTTTTAGTCTTTTTAATCTTGGTCATTACATCAAATGACTGATAGGTAACACGTAAATGCTCTAAAACGGAATAAGATGGTAAGGGGAGATGGAGATCATTAAGTTATCAGTTCCGAATTTAATAGGAAAGTATTCATTGTGTCATTTTCCAAAGCTGAGACAAAGATAAAGGTTATCAGGCAAGTCCGTAAAGAAATATGTCAAAAACCACAAACAACTATTTTGGATCAAGAATTTTCAGTTCAAGGAGCATAAGCATCTCTAAGTACTAAGAGCAGCAACCCTCAGCACGTATGCCAGAGCCTTTTGAAATAATTGGATGAAGCTGGATGTTCCTGCAACCTAGGCAAACAGATGCTTTTATTTTAATTACAGTTCATTGTATTTACAAGTTTCCTACTTCTTGTTACTAATTACACTAAGACAGACATTTGTAATGTGTTCGCACATTCTAGAATTTCCAGTATTAGCATTTTATTTCATTATTCAGTTTTGGCATATATACATCCTAGCTTTCATTTCATCCATTTCAGTGGCATGCTTTGAGTAAATACTTCCAGTATTACTGCACAAATAAGCTATAAATCAAACCCCTTCACCATTTACAAAGGGAAATCCTGCTCAAAATCTCAATGCTACTATACCTCCAAATGGACTTGGCAGTTCCCATCCTATGCTTTTCTCTGAGCATATATTTAGACTGATGAACACAAATTGTTCCATGGGGATTACTCTTCTGCTTGAGAATGTTTGTAGTGCAAGTACTTGTGTTGAGGCTGATATGTAATGCAAAAGAAAAATTACAATCTTCCAGCTAAGCCACTGAACTAGGAGACAGGTTTTCTTCCTGCTTTTTGATTAGGGTAGGGTTAATTTATGCCAGTGATATTTTTGAGCATTCAGCAAGGCTGTGCCACTGCAGCAATAAATCTCATCTGTGCAGGTTACCTGCTAAATAAGATTATTCTGTTGAGGTAGAGTTTTGCATTCCTTGTATGCTTTGCATTTGGTGTAGATAATGACCCAAAAAGCAGCACAGAGTCATAGCTTCTCAGTAGATTTGATCTTGGCAGGGTGTTGTGAAGCATACTGAATTGTTAATGTTGAAGTCCTCCACAAGTATTGGAAGAAAAATATAGTACCCTGAATGATGATCATACCGATTATTTCTCCTAGAGCCTATTTACTTAGCACCTTGGCTGTATTTTAAGACTGGGGTAAAAATAGTCTCTGATGTAGGTGTTTGCAATCTAAATAAAAGCCAATTCATGCATTTCATCCTTATTGTTACCTCTCTGACACAATTCTTTTCTTCCAGAACTTGGCCGCAGTTTGAAGAGATAGGCAGTTAGCTTGGTGTAATCTTCAGTGGTGTAAAATCATTTGCTATGCTCTTTGATGCCAATGAAACCACAGTCAAGCCACCCAGCATAGTCTGAAAGACCATTTGAAGCCTATATATTTTTCATTAGCTATGACAATTTATTTTTACCACTAAGCAGATTAAAGGGCTGCTGAACACATCTGGGAAGATTGCTGATGCACAGAAACCTGCACGGAGAGAGAGCCTGGGGCAGCAGTTAGAGAAAGTTATTTCTCAGCACTCCTGCTGCTGCTCTTTGAGACAAATGTAGACTTGAAGCTCAGAGTGGACTACAGGAACACGGAGCCTGAACTGATATAATGCATAGTAATACATTCCACTGCAAAACGCTTTCTTGAGCCCTCATACTTTCCTCTCTGCATCATTTACCACCTTTAAGTTTCTCTTTTATTATGTGCGAATAACTAGTTCTGTATAATTCAGCTATCAGTGACATCTATGCTTCCCTAGAATTAGTTAGCTGTCTTTGTTCCATTTTCAGTCAAATAGAATTTATATTGTCTAACTATGGACATCTGCAATGAAGACGTGTACTTCTGGGTTAATCATCTTGACTTGTTTTACAGTCACTGGAAGGTGGCAGAGAGCTATTTAGCCACTGCAGTTTCCTTTTAGCATCACATTTACTCTGAATATAAGTCACATGGATTTGCATCCCTTCTGGCCTTGCACAAAATTGGAAATGTTCCGCTATTCCCAGGTCAGAATGTGAGGAAAACCACATTATCTGAAGTTTAGGAAATGTGTGATAAAATACTAAGGTGTTTTGCCATATAAATAGCACGCTGTTACAAAGTTATTGCAGAGTAGATTGCACAGCTGCCAGACTTTTAGGAGAATAATTGGAAGCTGAAGATTGTCAAATTTTGCTTGGCTTGAATGAGTGCATTCTATCTCCAGTTCCTGGTACTGTAAAGCAAACCTCAAGTAAAAGCCACATAATTCCGTAAAAACTATATGGGACTTGTAATTTGTATTCTGAGAGCTCATTATATTTTGAGAAAAAACTAAAAATTAAAAAACTTAAGGATAGCCTCATTTTTTTCTCTCCAAAAAGCTTACCAGTTACGTGGAAAAAGGTCTCAGGCACTTACAGAACAAAAGACACCTAGCAAATTGGTTGAACATCCTGGAAGTAAGATTCAGTCTTTAAAGATCATGCTCAGGCAAGATGCAGTTACAAGAAATGGTGCAATTTTTTATGTGTGTTTTAAAGAACAGATCTGTAAAAACAGAAAGCTGCCAGACAATCACATCCTTTTAGTCACAACGAGGATAAGAGAATGGTATATTGCTTCTCATAAAGAGCTCTCTCAGTTACTTGGGGTGTGTTAAATGGCTCAGAGTAATTGTGTATATTTAGTATTGCATGCTGGAACAGCACAGTGTGCCTTACCAATCAGTTTTTCACACATAGTGGGACAAATTCTGGTGTAAGAGCAGAGCTTCTTGCTGTGAATGGATTTGCTGAGGTTATAATGCAGGAGACTGGTGCCGCTGAGTGCCAGCACCCAGTCTAGGTGAGATGGTGTTGCCAAAGGTGCTTAAAAAAACAACACACCATTCAACCTTTTAGACAATGTTAGCAACTGGGGTTTATATTTCAAGAATGTCGAATTGTTGCACAAAATACAGCTACAATTCACCTAGATTGTTCACCTGTAACCAAAGGCAAGGGAAAAAATCAAACCGTGCTATGTGTGTATTTTTCACTTCAAGGCAGAAATTACGTTCTTATTTTGTATATAGAAAACTACACAAGATGTAAAAAATGCGTAGTTAGAGGGCTCCATCATGTATTTTACATTTGTAAGAATCCTTCAAAAGAGTGTTTAAATATCTCCAGGAGGATATATATTTCAATATATAACATTTGGCATCACTGCGTGCTCTGTGCTAATTTCAGTGAGGCCTGAACTGTGAATAAGACAGAAATGCAAATAATTTGCTGTGCCCTACTTTCTGAATTCTGTGTGGGTAATGCTCTGTTTATGGGAGTGGCACTCTTTCTTTTACACCTGAAATAAAGGGTTGGAGTTTTTCTAATGTACTAAAAAAACGTGATTAAGTAATGGGCCCGCAGTTCAGGCACACTTATCGATCAGTCTTTCTGCTCATCTTATGATTAAAAACCCTACAGACAGATGAAATCCGTGCCATTTTATTATTTTTCAGTTTAGTGAAGTCTAAGTACGACTATCACAAACAATAGATTTTACTGTTTTCTCTTAATTTTGTGAAATTGTTTAGTAGCTTGCACATTTTAATTAAAAGAACATGGTAAATTTCTAATTGTAATTCTGGTTTTAATGTTATACTGGTTGTTTTATTTTACACTATGCATTAATAGCCACTTTGTGATTAACTTGCAATAATACCTGGAGCAAGATATACAGAAACAGGGCAATAAGGAAATGAAAATTATGTATGCTGCAGAATCAAAATTTCTGCTATGTGCAGTCATATAGTTTTGTTCCTTTGATATGAGAGCTTCTGGCTATGTTGAATATTTATGTACCAAAGTCTTTTCTAGCAAAACTATTGGAGGTGATGTGAGGTCATTTTACAGTATTGTTCTCAAGGTCAACACTTGGAATTGTGTATGGGACTGCACTGGTTGTCAGTGTGGTAATATGCTGGAAGCAGTCAAATTCTTCTGAAATTAGAGCTACTGTCAGTGCTAATTAGCAGAGGTGTGAAATAATGATGTCTTTTTAATCAAGAAGTCTCACTAGGAGGCAAACTTATGCACATATTTTATAGTCTTTACATTGTGTTTAATTGAGACACCTCTGAGGCTACTTGCTGGGTAACTGGGACAGCTGGAATTGGATCTGGTGGCTGATTAACCCTCAGTTAGTGGTAATTATGAAAGGAAGGCCCAAGTGTTCAAATAAGCACCGCACCACGCTGTGCTGTGATTCCCTTTGCCGTACACCTCTCTCTGTGCTCTCATAACGCACTGAACGTCCCTGGGTCAAGAACATTGAACTGAAAGCTGGGGTAGTTCCCTTGCTCTTGCTGCATCTGCCAAGGCTCATGATGTTTTAAGTGGAGAGGTAAGGGGTGAAAGTCCTTCTCCTTCTACACATCGTATCCCTTCAGAAATATAATTCCTGTGTGTAAAGTCCTTATTTTTACCCTCAAGGTCCTAATCAACCCTGTTGTAAGTGTTGATTGTGGGCTTTTGACTGCCTACAGGAAGCTTTGCTGCTCTGGGAAGCCAGGACCAGAGTATTTGTGATGGCAGCTAAAAGATGTGAGCAGTGCGTTTGGGACATTAGGAATCCATCAGCTATGTGTGGGTACAGCAGCAGGTAGAGAAAGGGAAGCTGTACGACAGCAGCACAGCAGACATGTTTCACACCAAACTGGAAGGTGAGCTGAGACATAGAAATGGGCCTAGGGGTTGTGACTGGTGGAGAATATCAAAGCTGGTGAGGTGATACAGTGTAGGTTTTTCTGAAAGAGCGCAAACCAGGGAAGGACTTCGGGTATCAATAAAAGAGGTATTTGTGAATTGGGACTCTTCAAACTGCTCTTGGGAGACCTAGAAATCAGCTTTGAGAGGGCTGAAGCACCTTTGGGAAATCTGAAGAGCTCTGAGTGAGCTGGGAGGCACTGGGGAAATCTGTGGCTCTGGAGTAGCTTGGTAAGGAGGTAAGAGACTCCAGAGAGAAAGGAATGGGAAAAGGGAGACTCAAACAGCTGGAGTTAGAAGTCAGAGAGGTATCTGAAGAATCAGCATGGGACACCCACCCAGTAATGCATTTGTGAGTGAAATTCCTCTCCTCATACAGAGCGGAGACACTCTATGTATCTTTGCTGCTTCAATTTAACGTGGTTATGACTTAACCTGATGTGTCGTAGGGAGAAAGAAGGGCAAGCACACAGAAGAAGGAGGGTGTAACAGTATCATGCTAACAGTAAAATAGTCACTTAAAAGAAGTGTTTTTCACTAGAAACTACTTAAATCTGCTCTGCAGCATTTGTGGAGACATATAGTCATCAAGAGGTGGGGGCATGATTTCATAGATTTGTATATATTTTAGTTATTGTTATTACGTTAAAGCTCACAAATCTTTTTCCTGTCATTCCCCTTTCCCTGGGGGGCCAAGGGGAAGGGAATTGGGAGCCCAACTGCTCAGTTTTAGCTCCCAAAATTGGCCAGACTGGGGCTAAATTGTGATGGTTTTCTGGTGCTCAATATGGGGCACAAACCCATGACCCTGAGAGTAATGTTCTCATGCTCTGGAATGGTTGCCCACCTAACTCAGTCTGTGTGAGTCCTCATCTTGCTGCACAACAGTCCTGCGCTCTGTTTTGAAAGAGGCCCCACTTCAGCACCTTGTTGTTCAGCAAATAAATTCTTGTTGAGGTAAAAATAATAAGGGTACTTGTTACTGTGTCATACGTGTCCTTTTCTTCCTAGATCTTGTTTGTGGTCAAACTGGGCTCTAAACAGAAAACTGATTTGAATAATTTGCCAGTATTTGCTTATGTCTGTAGCACTGTGCAGTATAGCCAGACTTTCATAGCAGTTTAGCCAACTTAAACCCTGTGCTGATGACACTGATTTGCTTCTGGATACCAAAGTTCAGACACCCTAAGCTGCACAGAGCTGTGAGAAGACCCATTTTTGCTTATGGAAGACCCTTTCTTGGAGAGTATGACTTCTTCAAAAGCATTTTTTTTTCTAAGTTTAATTTTGAAAATTTAACATACTGTCTTTATATAATTAATGTTTATTAGTTATAGGCACAATTTGAGAAAGCCTTTCTCTTGTACTCTATTTATTTAATAATTGCAATGAGATTATTTTCTCAAAAGGAAAATCAGTAACACTGTACCAGAGACAAGTAAAGACGATATAATACCTAAGACTTTTCACACTAAAATAAAATGTCTCTGAAATGCACATTTAATAATATACCTTCCAGCCTTTATAATAACCATATCTATTGTATCTAATATTTTAGGATCAGTTTAGTAGATGAAAAAATAATAACAATCATTTTTCCATGTCAAAGCATTTTGAAAAGTGTGAACAACTACAGAGCAAGTGCTGTTTTATGTCTAACCAAAATCAATTTATTTTAAAAAACATCTATTGAGTTGACATTTAAAATGGGCTAGAAATAGAACTGTGGGGAAAATAAGCACAACAAAACAACACTTCTGTAATGCAAGTCAGATGAAAGAGATATTGCACTGCAATCTTTTGACAAAGGCAGGTTGGCCTCAGGGTTTGGTGAGGTATATGAACCATTTGGGAAAGCTATCTTTTATTTTGAGAATCTTGAAGTTGTTTAAAGAAATCTGGGCTAAAGTTAGTTTTTCACACACAAAAAATCCCCAGTGACTGGATTAATGAAACAGGCAAGACTTCCCAAAACAGACAAAAGAATACTCCTTAAGAACAATAAGTTGTCTTCCGGTTTTTCAGAATTTTGCCTGTATTAGATAGATGAATTATATGAAAATCTCTGCAAAACAGAAGAATAGTTAGTAGAATGACCCCCTACAGAGGCTCTAATGATCACTTACATGACTGAATGTGATATTAATTTCATTTGCATCATCCTTTCATTATCATATTTGCCTATAGCACTATGCTGTCTGAAAATTTTTCAGGTTTCTGACAAGGTGACTGTGAGAATTTTATTTCTAATGTCATATTCACTTTCTGCTCTGCCTTGTGGTACAGAAAAAGGACAGTGCTGTGTTCTTTTACTTGGATCTCAGAGTTCAGTCACCCATGCAGACTCTGCAGCTGTGCAGAGCCCCATCACTCAATAGTGTTCACTTCTATAATCTGATTGTACTTGCAAATTTGGATGCAGCACAAACTTGTGGTGCACTTATTGTACTTGAAATTGTACATATCAGTTATCTGAAGGGCCTTATTGCTTGAATTACCATCATCTTGAGCTATTCAGTAGGTCTAGGAGACAGTCAGCTTTTCATGAGGGAGACAAAACCCACACATCTGATATAAAAGCAATACACTGCCAAATTGCACATCTCTACTTCAACGCACAGGATCAGCAGAGCTCTTCAAATACAAAAGCAGACAGAATTTTGAGTGCTGAGCACTTTATTTTCACTGTCTTTAGTCTCAAAACCAGTATAATAAGGGAAAGATTCAATCACCCCATTTTATTTTTGCAATTGCTTATATGTAATTTTCTTCTAGGTAATTTTTCTTTCTGAGAATAATTAGAAATAAGGTAGCTTTATTTTGTGCAAATGCAGCATTTTTCTTTGCACTGGGAGACTCAGTTAAGACTATGAAGACCCAGAAAACCCTTTGTCTGCAAGATAAGGGAAAAAAAGGAAATAACACCAGAAGTCTGAGTTCCTTCCTGCAAGTTCTTTTTTTAAGTCCTTTCTGTAGTTCTGTGCAATCTCAGATCCTGACTAGCACCTTCACTTCAACCCTTTCTCTAGATCCATGCGTGTCTTCTCTGTATAAAAAAATGCAAACAGTAAATTATTATTCCCTTAGAGAGTGGAAATATTCAAGATGAGACTAAGCTCCTAGCTTAACACCACCTCTGGACTTAATTTTCTTAAAAGATGGTCTATGTTAAGATGTAAAATCCTGACTTAGCCTCAGCTCTAGTAATTACTGACCTGACCTAAAGATATTCAGTTAATGGGAACCTTCTAATGGGTTTCAAAGAACTCTGGGTCAGGATTTTTGCACATATAAAATTCGATTATGCATGAAGACACCCTTACACTTTGCTTTGGACACTGACATTTGAAAAGGTCAGTCTGAAAGAACCCTTGCACTGATAATTAATTGGAAGCAAAGCTAAAATAATAAATTTTCATCTCACAATGAGTTCACTGTATACTTTAAAGTATTCAAAGTAAGGTATTTACATTCTCCAAGGATGGCAAATGGAGACATAAAATACCTCTTAAGACTAACATTGTGCCTCTATGAATGTTTCCAGAGTGTGATTATGATTGTTGAGTTTTCTAAGTACAGCGTCTTTAAATGAATGGCTTTTAAGTTCAGTGATTGTCGGAAAAGAATGCTTCAATCCTTTAGCTGGTACTTTTCTCTGAAATATCTAAGGACCTTACATAGACAAGAAAACTTGTAAACAAAATATCTCAGTTAGAATGTTGGATGTTCATTGCTTGATGATAACAGCAAATAAAGACAGAGAAGCTCTCAATGTCTGTGATAAGATTCTCTAACATTTACAATGCACTGGTACAGTTGCTATTCAATCAAGACCTCCCATTTCAAGTAACTGGATGCTTGTAGGTGTTACATCATAAGGACAGATGCCAACCAGGTGACATGCACCTTATGCAGTTGTCCTTCACTATGATTGAGATATGTTAATGACAGGTCATGTGACTAAGGAACAAAGGAAAACCTGGTCATATGAGATGTCTTCCACAGTTGGAAGATATCCATATTTTGATGTAAGGCATTAAAGCCCCTGGGCAAAGGATAAAATGTGCATATACCTTCCCTATATTTATACTGCTGCTCCTATTTCTTATAAGTAGTGAGTCCCTGGTCTTTGAGAGCCTAAATCAGTGAAGATCCCCGCACTTTCAACTGTAGCTCACATCTAAACTCACTCCACTAAACAGTTCAGATTTGTGTGGGTTGAGTTGAGTTGAATCCATGAAATTTAATAGCAGAGAACCTTGTTTTCAATGTAGGTTTCTGATGTTAGAAGCGGTCAGGCAATGTAGTTAATTTGTTCCTGCTAAAGCTTACAGAGCTGCACAGCTGGACCTGGAAGCATATTTGGGACCATTATCCTTTGTCTAGTGAATGCAAAAGCAATTATCTTAAACTGTATCTATTCCTCTATCTCAGAGCCAATATTATTATCAAAACAGCTATGGTTGGGCATAGCACCTAGTTATAGAGTTGTGGCTACTTCAACTCACTCAAACAGCTCTTCAGTATGCAGAAGCTCTTCATAGGTGACTTAATCACTTCTGTTTTCATAAATCTGTGGGCATTTCTGATGGGCTTATGCTCCAGCTTCTCTGGAAAGTGATACAAGGCCAAGTGAGTTGTCATGACATCAGGCTATACTTGATCACACAGCATACATGGGGATCAGACAGGCTTTTGTTTTAAAAGACTTGGCATGAAGTTCAGTTAAACATTTAAATTGTTATCATGTATTTGTTATTTAATTCCCCGGAAGAGGAGTCTTTTCAG
Source organism: Geococcyx californianus (assembly GCA_013389885.1). Lineage (NCBI taxonomy): Eukaryota > Metazoa > Chordata > Aves > Cuculiformes > Neomorphidae > Geococcyx > Geococcyx californianus. The sequence goes on from VWPV01011054.1 coordinate 68,940, forward strand.
CCTGTACAAAAAGCCAATTTATTAAAAAACCCCAAACAACAAGATCCCAACAAATGAAAAAGCCAATATGATGGTGATGCTGAAGTTAATATTTTAGTTCAGGAACAGAGTTCAAAATTTTGAGGGTTGTCACAGAGCCATTGTGAGGGGTCATGGAGCTGTGCTTGCTTGTTCTATGTACAGTCTTCAGACACCAAGGGAGTGATGATGTGTTTTCTGTAGTAGGAGAACATTAAAAAATGGTTTTGTCCTTCAGATAGGAACGGTAAGGTACAAAATATCCTGAAGCTGTAAGAAGGATTAAGTCCATGCCATCTGTAAGAAAGCAGTGTAACAAAGATAAATCTCGAATCTTGTGCAGGGAAAGGCAATATTTATTTATAGAGTAAGCTGAATTTACCAACTTGCATGCATTTGGTGTGAGATTGCATTCACTCACAGTCTCATATGTACCTACCCACAAATACTAGGATATGTGTGCCCAATTGACCTGACCAGTAACACTTGAAGAGAGAACATGATTTACTTAGTCCCTGTAACAGCTCAGATGTTCTTTTGACTGGTAGTGGTAAAATACTTGGGAAACAGATCTTTTAGACTCATTAGGAGTTCTTATGGGACAGTCCTTTGCTTCAGAATCTTGCTTACTTCAGTCTCTACAAGTTGCAAGCAAAGGCAAATCTCATTATCTATTCTTCCTTGTATGCTTGGAATCTGTGTCTGGTTTGCTGGTGAACTTAAAAGACCAGTGTATGTGATTTGCTGCAACCTGGCTGCAGTCATCCAGTTGACAAGTCATCAGTGCTGTGGTCTTATCAGTGCACAGACCTCTAGATGTTGGCAATAGTACATGCCTCAATTTTACTTCTGGGAAATGTCTCCTGGGAGCAGTGTCCTGGGAATGGTGTCCTTCATTATCAGTATGGATGATTCTCTTAACCCTTGTTCTCCTATTTCTACTGGTGCTCTCACATGCACATTTGCATTCACAGTTCATGTATTCCTTTATTTCTGTTACAAAACTCTGCAAGCTCATCTTACTATTTTTTTCTGTGCAGGGAGTTTACATCTTTACATTTTCATCTCCAGTTCATTACAATGTACCAAAATGGTAAGCTGCTTTTCCATTTCTACATTACATATAGCTGGATCCACACAAGATCTCATTAATGAAAGTACATCACCTTTTACGTGCCCACTTGCTTAGTACAATGGGCAATGAGACTCCCTATGCAATGCATCACTCTGCCTCGAGAAAAAGGATGGGAAAAAGGCATCATCATGAAGGGGTGGCAGCTAATAGGAAGTACTGAGGAGACAAATAAGCTTATGTCCTCACACTATTTGCTGTTATAGGAAGTTCCTTAGTTAGTGAGAAGTCACTCTTTCTGATATTAAACATCTACGTTAATTGAAGGGTTACCTATTGTTGCTTAGCAAGCTGCATGTTACTGTCCCTGTAGATCAGGCTGTTCTTCAAAGTGCTGATTCAAAGAGAATTATTTCATGGGCAGTTTTTCAGTATTCTATTTGCAAATGTGTCCTTGAATTTTGCTCTTTGTCTGTCATATTGACTGTGGAGTTTCATCACCAAGCAGGTCTAAAGTGTGATACTAAATTTCACTGTAAGATACTTTGGTAGGCTATCTTGACACTGGATGAAAAAGTGCAGCGACATAGTGACTATATGAGAGTGTCTATTAACATGTAGATAGAGTATTCATACGGCGGTTTTTTGCTTAATTTTCCATACCTGCTTTGTTGGTTTCTTACACAGAAACAAATGACATACTCATCTCCTTTAAGACATCAGCCAGGTTTCTTTAGATGATCTTGCTCAGATTCCGGACTTTGCTTAAAGTAAATATGTGGGTCCTAACACAGTCACTTCCACAGACAGAGATGTAAAGACAAGTTTATCCCCTAGAGAGGGTGCTCTAGGGTGCTCCCCTAGGGTGCTCCTATCTCCATTAGCAGTATTGTCAAAGGACCTGTTGATTGTATGGTCTTCCATCAAATATTCTGTTCATTCAGGAAATTATCTATTGCTTCTGGCCAAATCCTGTTTCAGAATTTGTTGCATGATGCTCCTGTTCAGATGTGAGTTGATGATTCAGATGAATAAGCGCAGGCAGACAAAGCATGTCTCTCTGTACCTGCTGTGTGGGAGTGCCTTTAAAAACAAGAAGTAGTGGATTGCCTGAAGATTGAGAGAACATCAAATCAGGGCATTCTCTTCTGATAAACCTTAAAAATTGGATTTGTCCCCCAAAATGATAGTTAGACAATATGTAGAGTTCTGAGTTAATGGGCAAGGCCTTAGTAACTGTTGAACTTTTTTACATGCTCTGGAGAGCAAGAAGTCATATCTTAATTTTCCTATATGTTTTTAAAATAGGGGATCATCTTAGCGGTATTATTTTGTGATGCAAGTTGTGATCAGGACTGAATTCTTTAATAAAAAATTCTCTATTAAGAATTTCAGCAATATATGTTCTAGCTTGTTATTGACATACAGTGCAAGTTTATAGTCATCAGAAAAAATAGAAGGGTGCTTTATGTAGGATGGAATTGAATGCTTTTTCTCTCTTAGACTGCTATTTCAGGTCTTTATTTTCTTCAGAAACAGAAGTGACATGAAGGAAATTTTATTTTACAAAAGAATACAGCTCTCTCGCACCATTTACCTTCTCACTCCAGAAATGTTATAAACAAAGGCTACATACAAATTTATATTGTGACAATTTATATTGTTGCAATTTTTTATCCTGAAGGTAATGGTTCTGAGACAGTCTTTCAGTCATGACTAATTTTGTATTGGGTTGACTCATTTTGCTTTGCAATTAAATTAGATGTGTGTATATTTTATCTTTAAAGATTAATGCTAGATACTATGCCAAGAAGTAATTGAATTATTTTGCATATATTATGTTTTTCAGTTCACACATGTTTAGCTAAATAGACTTAGTCTTGTTCTCTAATTAACTTATTTTTGTTTATTTATTAAAGATTCTGCTATTTCCTTGATAGTGTGAGGTCTCACTTTTTCAGGAGGATAAGCATTGAGATAAATACAAGATATTCTTAAGAAAAAAATCAACTACTGAATGGAGGAAAATGTAATGAACCAATTCTTGCTTTGTATCCTATCAAATATCTAATCTCTGTGTTCAGAGAGGTGGAGTGCTTCCAGAATATCTTCTTCTTCAGCATTTGGGCTTGCTAAATCAGCAATGTCAATCCTGCTCTCAATGTTATCATGGGAACCCCGCAAAAGAGTTGCTCTAGCCCAAAACCAGTGTCAACTCTTTCATTTCCCAGTGCCTTAAAAGATCATTTCTAATGCTTCAAGTCCATGTGTTCTCACATTTTTCCCCTTCTAGGACACATCTGAGGAACTAAATAAGACAAAATCCTGAATCAGAAATGCCAATGAAATTAAAATCTTACTGGTCAGTGAACCAAAGCATAGATTTCAAGCAAAAAAACTCTGGTTCTTGATTTCTTGTCTCGGTTTCTTTTTGGTCTTGAGAGTTTTTATCAAGGTCAACATGTTCTGGATTTTAGGGCCCCAGTTCCTCCACCTGACTGCCTTTTCTGTAAATACTTGAATACCTGCAGACAGCTCCCTTAAGTTTCAGCTGACTCTGGCAATTCAAAGATTGTTTTCTACCTCATAAAATGTTCCCACTGGCTTTTGACACAGTCCTATTTTGTTTTTTTAAGAGGAAGGATTAGCAGCATGATCCTTTGCTTTCCATTTTGTGCTGTGAAATTATTTACAACTCAGATGACTTTCAGTTTTACTGCTCTGTCATTGTACTCCTCATCTTCAATTATTTTTAAATGCTTGACAGTTGAATCTGAGAGACACCCTTCAGAGCAACTTGTGTGAAGGAAAAAGTCTTCATGGGAACCTCCAGTATGCTCAAATACGCAGAATTTACATAGTGTCTTAGGGCCTTATTTGATATCAATGTTTCTTCTACACGATGATTATTTATTAGACTTATACACTCTCCCTAGTCATCTTCCTTGGATCTGTTTCAAAAAAGGATTTGTTGTTAATAACCTTGTCTTTAACAAGTTATCACCAAATAATTTTTAAAAGATTTGTTTTGTTTTATGCTGGAAATTATATTATTTTCTGTTTTCCTTGTTTATCCATGATTTTGAGTGATGTCTTTATGCTAATGATTTCCTTTCACCTTCTGGTTAACAATATCAGCAGTTTTCACTGTTTTGATATGTTTACTCTGAACTGCTATTATGATGTTTTTACACTTCCGATATGATAACTGAAGCTTTTTGTCATTTCATCTACTTAATTTTCTATGAACAACAGTCTTCAGTTTATGTAGGTACCTTTTTTGAAGTTAAGCATTACTGTATTAGGTGTTTTGGCACTTTTTTTTCTCCTGCAGAAATGTTTAATCTAAAACAGGACATTCTTACATGGAAGTTTTTTGATAATTACATTTGAACTGTGTTGTTCTGCACTGTTCATGACTAAGGCAAGAGCAGCTTCTCCTCTTGTGGATTTCTTGACTGATGTTAATTAATGGTCACTAATGTCACTAATGTCTACAAATTTAACCTTACCATCACTTTGTAACAAAGTAACACACTCATATTTAGCTGAGGGGAGTATAATGAGAGTCTCTCATTGTAAGTGTCTTTTCTCACAGCTGATAGAACTTGAAATCAAGCATTTGAGGTTGAAATTGTATCTGCCTTTCACAGTCCCAAATCTCTGCAACAGACTGAAATAAACAACCAGTCTAACTTATCACCAGACAGTTTCCAAATGCGTTACACTTTCATTTTGGACGTTATTTCTATAAAGTGAGAAGTGAATAACAAAGCTTAAATCTTAACTTAAAACTTCAACTCAATATCTGCTAATGCACTTAGAGTCACATCATTACCTACAGCAAATTGGCATGGCTGTATCAGAGCAATAAATACAGTGTTTTTCACCAATCTCAGATCTTCACCAGATCTTAACTTGTTGGGTTTTATCATACTGACCAAATTTTTGCTGCAACTCATGCATTACTTTTACTAAACTCAATTACTTAACAACAACTTCAGGTTTATGTTCTAAACATCCTTTGTCTGAATCCATCATTTAAGCTTTCAAGTGTATTATGTAGCTTTAGCACCTCTTAATCACTTCCTCTTTTCAGTGGTATATGATAGTACCCTACACTATAGCTCAATCTGAATCATATGATGATTCATTTGTCTATATTTTTGTATAAAAGCAACATCATATTACAGCAATCTTTAAAAGAAGAAAATTTTTTTACTCCCCTTCACCCTTATCCACTCATTAATGGGCACTCATGCATAAAAATATACATGGTACTTAACGATCTCATAAAGAAATCCTGCTAGACTGTATTGGTTTTTGAAAGACTGACCCTGAGTAAATACCAAGTCAGAATCTGAGAAAGGCAAGCAGATGTCTTCGACCATCCAGATATTTTCCTACAGCAGCAGAAAAGGTGGAGGTAAGTACTCCTAAGGAAATTGGGAAGACATCCCAAATAATTAGGCATCTTAAATGGAAGGAAGACTACTGAAAGTCCAGTGTAAAATTATAATCCACATCTCCCAAGGAATTCTTTTTCTGTTTTGTTTTGCTTTACTTTGTTTTTACCTGAAGCCATATTACCTGCTGTAACAGTATCCTGGAAGAAAAAACAAAATCCCAACCCACAACTAAACCAGAAACCAAAACAACATTTGCCTGATCTGTATAGCTAAGCACCTGGCTCCTGTCTAAGCAAATATAAAAATACATAATGACTACATAATATCTGGACATCTATCTAGGAAAAAGCCTATAGACAGCAAAACCTCCCCGATCTAGCTTTGGAAGAGTCAACAGCCGGAAGCTGAAATTGTGCAAATTTGAGGTAAAAATAAGGTGCACATTTTAAAAACAAAGACAATTAGTCATTGGATCACCTTAACAATGTTATGTGGTAGTTCCTCCATTGCTGAATTACTTTAAAATCAAGTTTAGTTTCTCTGGAAGACGTATCTGTTTCTGTCAAAAAAGATAGGAATACATATAGCATGAAAGATGGGTTCATCAAGGCCATTAATTGTGTTGGTCCATAAATGACTTCCATCACAGGCTGTCCTGAAATTGCCAGATGTAAGAGACAGAGTATTCTGTAAGAAGTATTTCTGAGCATATGCTCTCTTCCCCTAGATATTTTGTATTGGTTACCTTAAAAGATGTGCTTTGATCCATCTAATAGTACTTATGTTCTTAGAGATGAAATACACGAAACAAAGAGAAGAAAAAGGAAGTTCTATTGCGTATTTGATAGAAACATAGCACTAATTACTGTAACAGTTACTTCTGGACTTCAAATGTCTGATATGTTTGAAGAAAAGTCTCTGTGTTGTATTAAAATTGCAGCAGTAGAGACTAGAAACTCCATTCATTAGTCCACTTTTGAAATAGGCCCTGCTATAAATTAGATTATGTGTCTGTAATTTTAAAGTGATAAGACTGAGAGACTGTGAGTGATAATTACAACTCAGAAGAAAGGCATTTTTAAGATGTCATTTCTTAATAATATTAACCTGGTTTTAGTGCACAATCTAAGAATATGCTGGGAGTTGAAGTCAGGATGAAAGTGTGACTATGAATTCTCAACAAACCAAAGAAACTCAGCTCCTCCCTCAAGGCAACAGGATTTGGGAAGGAAATACTGTAGTGTACAATCTTGCGTTAATAGCAGGCATATAAGAATGATTTATTTGATGTATTGATTCATTTGAAGATATAAACTTCTCAACTGAAATGTATTCTAAAAGTTGAAACACAATTATTTCCTTCATTTTTCCACTTACTGAAACTGACTGGATTTGTGGTCATTGTAACTTAGTACGGACACATAAAAAACAAACTAGGTATTCAGCTCTTTTGTCAAGATGAAAGAGATTGTCAACCTACAACAGTACATGAACGTCAGGCATATTCCAACAGCTATTTATTCTGCTTATATTGACAGAGAGAAGGTCTGGCATAATGATATGGCTTATAATAGTCTTGTTTCACTTGATAACATTGCTTTTGAGAACTATTCACTGTAACAGAGAGAGAAAAAACAGTCTGCAAAAGAAACAGACCAGACTCACTCTCTTTCTTTGAAGATAACCAGAATGATTATCCATTTAGAAGTCATGTAAGTGAAAAATACAAAACTTGCTTAAATATGCTTATCAGTTTTGATTAGCTAATGACTCCTTTCTTAAGGTGTTTGGTCCTTCTGGGAATAGCATTTCTCATATTCAGCATTTGTTTCTTCTTGGCATCCAGGGAACCTTTACTCTTTAGTTCCAGTGAAATTTACTCTGCCCAGGATTAGCTGTTTATTTTAACTGTTTAATTTATATTTACTTGCTCACCCACTAAGGAGAAGTAATCATAATCCTGTAATTGATGATATGAGATGAAGTCCATAAAGCTCTTCTCACATTTTACATGTGAATCTAGCATATCTTCAAGGACACTGTAAGTTGTGTTAACTAGAAGGGAGGAATGGGAAGAACTGAAATAACTTCATGTGCAATCCTTCCAGTTCTCTGATGTTCTGGTAAATTCAGACAGCAGCAGTAGCCTGCAAACCCATCTATCTTAAATGTCCAGAAGAAATAAATCTGTAGTTTTGAACTTGACTTTATCAAGCTCATATCTCACTATCTTCACAGAAGACTGCTGGAAGTTACTTCAGTATGCTCCAACCACATCGTTTGAAGGCAGTTAATCTAGCAAAATATCAAAGGTTCCATCACGACCCTGTCATAGAATCAAAAGAGATGCTGGTCCACGGGCTTTCCACTGTTTAATGCAAGACTTGCTTCTTCATGCAAACAGGTCCAAAAAGCAATGCTTGAAGAATGGGACATAGTATTTCTTATTATGAACAATCCTATTAATGAAAGAATCTTGAGCAAAGGAGAAGGGGAAAATTTGCTCACTGTGGCCAGAACCTCTGATTTGCTGGTTATGTTAACTCTAGCAAATACTGGTGAACTGTAACAAAGCATTTTGGATGCACAGAAACTGTCTCTCTACAATCACGCCTTTCCACCGACCACCACAATTATCTTCTGTTTTCCCTGCACATTCAGTCCATAATTCACTGGAAAGCTGCTGAATCTGATAAAGCTCAGAGATATGAAGCAGGTTATGCATCTTTTTCAGAAAGGCACTGGCCCATTATTTTCTGCCTGTGCTGCAGCACTGCAGGAAAACTTGTGCTACCTGTGTCGGGTGAAATCACTAGGAGATTTACCAGAGTAAAACCTTAGATATATTTGTTAATCCTATCCTATAGTAACTGATTTGTTGATAATAAGACTATGCACACATCACGCCAGTGCTACAAGTTTGAGGGTAACAGAACAATGCTCAGGGGTTCAAATAGTTCTGCAATAATTTACATCTGCTGATATATGAATTGCCAGATTTTGATCTGCAGGCTCCTTTAGAACAATTAATTCAGCACAGGAGGCTGGGACATCGTGTTATGTCTCATTGCTCAGTTTTACTATTCCTGTATAGTGGACTGTAAAACTCAAAGCATTAAGTTTTAATTTAAAGCAAGCTGAATTTCTTAAACTAGGTTTGCAAGATTTCTTTACCCTTTCATAAACAGATATTCGTGTGGAGCACGGACAGTTCCTATTCTACATTTACATGTTTAATATAGAGAATGGTTCTTCCTCAGAAAATGATCTTTCTGCCTGTTTTTCAGATTTCAGCCTTGTAGCAAAGCTAGGTTTGGCTGGAAAAGCAAATTAGGATAATAGTGTAAAGTCTCTGAATTTTTCAAATTGAGAAACTGAATTAACTCACAAGTTAAAATATTTGTTTGGTGATCTCATTCTGCTCTCCAGGAGGGGATCCCAATGAAATAATATCAAAGGTGTGGGCTGGAAGAAATCTCAAGAAAATACTCTTTTAACATAGATATTTCCTGATTAATGACAAGAATAGAGAAAACAATAAAAAGGCCTTAGCTGTCAAAATGGAAAGAGAAAAGTACAGGAAAGTTTTCCAATGATGTTTAAACTCCTGGACTATTTACCTTTCTGCAGCCTTCAGCTGCCAACGTGAAGCTTATACACGCAATAATGAGGAATGCTGGCAAATGGACCCTGTGTGGATGGACTGATTTGAGTCAAAGTATTTTGAATAACCTCTCCTAACCTTCTATCAAAAGAATAAGCAGGAAATCTTAAGTTCAATAAGCAAAATTAATTTTGTTTCGCAGATATACTTTTCTATTCCTAGGAAATCTTGGTCTTAATTTTTTATTAAAGTAACTACTAATAACTGTCAGCTGGAGATTAAATACATTTACATCAAGTTACGAATTCCCCAATGCTAATCAGCAAACATACATATTTCTCCCTGTATTCAAGTGACTACCACACACTTTCTGAGAGTTATGATTTTTAGAAAGGTCTTTTCCTTGTCCTCCTATCTGCCAATGAAATTCCAGATGGGGATATTCACAAAAAGTTGTATTTTCATCACTGACACCTAATTACCTGATTCCAGACTATGGTGGGAGTGTTAACCCTGTTGGCCTTATCACTTTCACATTACTGAAGAGTGAGTTGCAGCACTAGCTTCCTGAAAACTGCACCAATAACCCAATTTTAAAGGTTGTCACTTTCCTAGATATCAAACTCTTTGCTGTTCACCCACTATCTTAGCATTTCCCTGAGTGAGACACAAATCAAAGTGAAGTTTGTATTTTTGTAAGCTCAAGAAGGAAAACAGCTACAACACGTTTAGGAAAAAGTGCACCAAAATAATAAAAAAATCACATCCCTTGAATAGCTTCTACCTGCATTTTTATTAGATCCAACATATTTCTTCTTCTGTGTTTTGTCATTTTTCACTCATCATTCACTTAGGATTTCTAAGCAAAGCTTTCATGGCTTCTTGTAGGCAGGATTTATCTTGCAATATAAAAAGCACAAAAATATCATTTAAAGAGTTTCAGGCTTTTAATTAGATGAAGTGGAAACCAGTTTTTTATATAAGAAAATCACCCATTAAATACACATTTATTTAAAACTTTCATAAAAAAGGATATTAATTGCAATTTGTGAATGAATGGATTATAGATGATCATAGATGGAATTTTCAATAGTACTTAGTGGGGCCTTCAGATAGAATTGTACAATCCAAAATTTGACTATAATCAATTATACTTTCACAAAATATCTGTTTTCTGCAGTATTTTCCCTGCATTTAGAAGCTGTGATGCTGTTGTCCTGCTGAAGCATTCCAGCACTTGGTAACCTTAAAAAGGAGCATGCCTTGAGGAAATTTTTAATGATAAATAATATGTCAGTGTTTCATTGTGGCTGTTTGGAAGAGAAATTGGCACATGAAACTCAGAAGAAAGTCGCTGATAGGATGGATGCAATAAGCAAAAACAGGAGTAGAAACATATATGTGGATTTGATCTCTATTTGATTTAATAAAATATTAAGGTCAGAGGCCTGAGAGCACCAGAAGATACTAATGATGTTTATCAGCCTCAACTGGGACTCCTCACCCATGGGCCTTGAAACCCCATTTCAGCTCAGGTCTGAGCCCCCAGTCCCTGCCCAAGCTACGTTATAGAGGTGTCTGCCCCCATTCCCATCTCACACATGGACACCTTGGACTGTATTGCAGCCATGGCTCCAGTCCCATCTGCAGAAAAGTCTCCTGCTGCTTCTGACAGAACTCTATGGATAGGGCTGTGGATAGACCCTGTTTCCAGCACTCAGCTCTGCCCACCATTCTCAAGCGCTGCAGGACCTTGCCCTGGTCAGGGAGGACATTGCCTGGGCTGGGATAACTCTCAGCCCCCTGCTCACTCTTCCTTAGGAGCCGTCTGCCCTCGCCGCTTCCTGATCGTATAAGATAGTACAGTTTTTTTTTTCTTGCCTTCATAAATTGCTATGTGATCTGTACATAATACTCAGAAAAGGACAAAAAGACAAGTGCAAGCACATCAAGTATGCCCAATACTCAAAGGAAAGTCAATCCACCCACTGCTGAGACTTAGAGCCTGTGTGTTATAATAACTGTCCCTGGCAAACCAGAGGCAGATGAAAGAATCAGGATAATCCTCTCAACTGCTAAGAGACCTTGATGGTGTAACACAAGTGCCTCAAATAGCAGAAAATGTTCTTTATTTTTGGTTAATGTTTAAAGACTTCAAAGTGCAGTTCTGCTATGGCTGTGACTGAAAAGGACAAATTTTACTCACAAATGTAACTCAAGGTTTTCTCTGTTATTTCTTACTCAACATATTTTTTGCTCAAAATTCTGACAAAACTGTTGCTTTGAGAGAAAAACTGCTTGATTGACTCTAGGAGCTTACATCTTCTAGCATAATGAAAAAACTTTACCTTGCCCTACATGAGTGATAACGATCATGTGTGTTTGACACTTTAACACCACCGGAAAAACACACTCCCGACAGTGTAAGAGTCAGAGGACTCCAGCCCACCCAGCTGTTTTGAATGCCTAATTTCCATTTCCAGGAAATTCTGGTACTAGCAAAAAAACCCCAAATGTATTATTTAAAAAAAAAAAAAATTTGCCATGGGCACAAATTTCTGGAAGATTTCTTTTTTTGGAGAAATCAAATGATATCTTTGATTAGTTTGGGTATTTCTCTAAGAACAGAAACAGCTATACTGATTCTTGGATGCTTTTGGCCAAGAAGTTGCTTCAGATTCCCACTGATATTCTTCACTCTTAGGAGCAACCCTGGCTTTCAACTTCTACAGAGGAACTAGGACTTTCAAATTTGATGTGGTGTCTCATGAACAAGGATGTTCAAAAGCTCCCTGGAATCCACTCACATTTCAGCCATGACTGAAGGAAGTAAACACGGTTTGTGAAATAGCATTTCCTATAAAACCCCTCCAACAACCACTGAGTGGGCTCTCTGCCCCCTTTCCACTGGCACTGCATTTCCCTCAGTGCTGGCATGATACTGCTGGTGTTCACAGCTGCCCATGCAAAGCAGTTTAAGAGTTGACACCCCAAGAAGTGCTCTCCAGAGCCTATATAACCACACAAATCTGTGCTACTTTGTTGATTCCTTTCATGGTTAATGAGGAGAGCATCGGCTTTTTTTACCAGTCCACCCTTTCTCTAGATTTTAAATTCCCTCTCCTAGAACTCTTGGTGGGAAGAAGCAATTTGTTAAAAACAATCAAAGTTTCATTAAGAGAGTGACTTGAAACTTGACTGTCCCTAGGTTAGTATCTTAGCCAACACATACGATGTCAAACTCCTTTATCTCATTTGGAGTAGTTTATTACTTATACAAAGTGGGATAGCTTCAGCAGTAGATACTCTGGTGTTAGAATACAAGGTGGAACTGGGATTAAATTTTAAACAAAGTACGGAAGGTTTGAAGGAGGATCTCTTGCTTTCCAATGATATACTTTCATCCCTGGGAAACTGGATTTTCTGGGGAGGATCCCAGTTGCTTCTCCCACTCTTCTCTGCACTGGTGCAGCCCCACCTCAAGTACTGTGTTCAGTTCTGGGCATGACAGTATAAAAAGGACATCAAACTACTGGAGAGTGTCCAGAGGAGGCCACAAAGCTGGTGAAGGATCTATAGGGGAAATTGTATGAGGAGCAGCTGAAGTCACTTGGTCTGTTCAGCCTGGAGGAGACTGAGAGGGGATCTCATAGCTGTTACTGCCTTCTCACAAGGGAAGGAGGAGAAACAGGTGCTGATCCCTTCTGTCTTGTGACCTATGACAGGACTAGAGGTCACGGCAGGAAGATGTGCCAGGGGAGGTTTAGATTGGATACTAGGAAGAGGTTCTTCATCCAGTGGATGGTGGAGCACCCCAGGGAAGTAGTCATGGTGCCGAGTCTGCCAGCATTCAAGAAACAGTTGGACATTGTCCTCAGTCACAGGGTGTGAGTGTTGAGAGTATCCTGTGTAGGGACAGGAGTTGAACTTGATGATCTTTTTGGGTCCCTTCCAACTCAAATAATTCTGAGATTCCATGATTTTTTTAAAAAAGGGGCTTGTGTCTTAGTTTGGATAAAAACAAAGATATGTTATCAGATATTAAACATCTTTAATCAGAAAAAAAAATTGTATAGAAAAGATAACAGTTCTTAGCTACAAATATATGTATATACAGAACAGAATCAATAGTAATCATAACTAAAACCTTAAAACCTTAAAATGGATTGAGTCCTGTACCCAAAATCTTGCAATGCAAGTCTCTTTAAGAATGTGGGGGCGGGGGGGGGAGCAGGGGGCTGCTGCTGCTGCTGTCCCTGGCATGGCTTCATGGCCACAGGCTGGAGGGGCGAGGGAAGGGGAGACGTGTGAGTTCTGCAGGAGTTGTGGAATACTCAGACGACCAGTGATCTTTCCTTCAGAGACTGCAAAATGCTCACATGCAGTAACTGCTGCTACCGTTGCCATTGCCACTGTCTAAGAGGAAGACAGATGTCTGGGCAAGACCTCTGTCCTGGTTTCCCTGGAAACATCTTCCCCCCATCCCTCTCATCTCCCGCTGAAATTCCCTTTGTTGGCAAGAGGAAGAAGAATTCCTCGGAAAAATCCAAAACCACAACAGTTTGTTTCCTTCCAAGAAAGAACTTGAGCAGATATGCAACAGGTATGTCCCGCAGGCTTGGAGCTGATTTGTACCTACCTTCCAGAGACGTGACTTGTCCATATTTCTTCTGTGCATCCCTGGCTGTCAACCTTAGTGCTTCTTCCTTTGTACATTGGTTTCTGGAAATCCTGTGCTTACATTGCATGTGTTTCTTTCCTTTTGTCCAAGGCACATGGGCACCTATCCTGAATTCCACTAAGTACTAGTACAGCAGCTCTACTGGTGTCAATTAACTCCACTGAAGCATCCCACTATGGCATGCTAAAAACTTAAATCCCGTTTTCTTGCAGAGCGTAGTTTCTTGTGGGGACCTACAATAGAACACGGAGTCAAGTAACTCAGCACCTTCTTGAATCTGGGAGAGCAGTAACTAGACCATTACACAGCCTGCCTCCTCAGGTACACTGCGTGAGTGGACAATGTACAACAGGTTCATCTAGAAGTTCATCTAGAATACCAAAGAGAGGATCCCTTGGGGACTGTGATTTGGCTTTGTATACTTTCAGTATAGCCAGTCCATAGCATTTCACTCTCCCAGTAGCTGCAAATTCTAATATTGGCAATATTGAGCTGTGGTACCTAATTAGGCTGTACAACTCCTTTTCCCAGAAAAAAAATCTTTTTCATTCGCTTTCATTTGGCTGGCTTTTTATAGAAGTCTTACTGCTATTATTTGGATTTTCCACACAATACAGTGAATTCCATCTTCACAGTAAGATGCTGCTGTTGCCCTTTTACACTACTTCCGGATATTTGAGAAACAATTTGTCATTCAGATATTAAACTAACAGCACAGTTGTGAGATTTAACACCACTGGGTGATATTTCAAGCTTCAGAACATTTTATGTTCCTTTAGTGGTCTAATTTTCAAGGTGATTTGATTCATTTTTGCTCCTGTATTCCCATAGCAACTGTGGCCAGAAATGCTTTTTACCATTTGGGCAGGCTAAAAGGCTGCAGTCTTTTTTCTAAGATGTGAGACTACATACCAGGATTGATGGTGACCTCTTTGTAACAGGAGGTGGTGATGCCTGCTAGGACCAAGCTTGAAGGCTGCCTGGAAACTGCAGATGATTCAAAATGCTCTGGACTGCCAGAACAGAAATATGAAAAACATTATACTGATCTCTAAATTGTACATTGGCCACCTATTGGAGCCTGATTTTAACTCAATGTACTGCTCCTTATCTCTAAAGCCTTAAGGTCTGGCTGACTGAGAACATGTATTTTCTGCCTGCTAGCATGAAGGCTGCAGCTGATGAAATTTTTCGACTCTTCAGCTCTACACTGAAAGATGAAGCTGCATGGGCATAACGTGCTGGTTACTTCTTCCTGTTTCCCAAGTTCATGTTTTTCTCCCATTCAGACTGTAATATACTAATTCAGATTTCTCTGTTGCAGAACACAGCCAGTAAAATTCTCTTACATATGCGCTTAGGACCATTTTTTTATTACTTTCCTGTTAAAGAAAGCCCTATGCTGTCACTGGTGAAGATATTATCTGCTCTTTTCATAAAGAGGTCTGCTAGATGTAATGCTAAGTGTTTTAAAATGTCTCTAATTATAAAGAAGCAGAGATGGAAATAAAGCATTTTCCTATGCTTTAGCAATAAAGCCCAGTGTTGACATGGGTCTGATACATTTATGCCATCCAGCAGCTTTTTTCCTTCATCAAAGAAGTTACTGAATGGACACAAGAAAAGAAAAATTGTACCTCAAGATTTGTTTAGCCAGCACACACAATATACATTGACTGTTTCACAAATACCATACCTTTGTTCCGTAAGCAAAACCAGATACTAATGCAGTTGCATAATTTCTAGGTTTCAGCCTCAGTCCTGCATTAAATACAAACGTGGCTAATATTGTCCACACTTAAAATAACGCAAATAGTGGACTCTGCTAAAATAAATGATGCGCAAACCTTAAAGATCAAGAAGTGATTATTGCATCTATTCCTTCTGATTTTTGTCTTCATGTGTTTTCAGTTCCTCTTGGTATGTATAAATTTTTATTTAGCACGGCTGTTGTTGCACCCAAAACCAAAGGTATGCTAAAAATATAAACAGAAACAACTAAAGAAGCCAAGAGCCTATATGACGATAAGGAAATGCAGACAGATACAAGCTCACATTTGTGTTGAACCCCCATCCACCTCAAGCCGAACCATGTTAACATGCAGAACAGAGCAGGCTTTGTGCTAGAAATAAAGCAATTGCCCCCCTCAGATTCTTTCTAGAGATTGTGCTGAAATGAATTGATTCATCATTTTTTCCTAAGCATCTTTAGAACTAATTGAACAATCTGAGATGAAACCTGCCCTATCCACAATAGCAGATACCCACATGGATTTCTTGTTAAAGATAGTAGTTCATATTAGTTTAGGCTCAAGATAGAGGATTTCCACTTCTTGTGCAAGGATTTTCTATCTGTGGTTGTGCTTTAAAGCAGATTGGTCTCCCTCTGAGGAAACTCAGTCCTATCAGAATGTATTAGATTTTTCTCTCCTCATGTTGAGGTAATGTCTGTGTCCTTGGCCAGAGATCTCAGGAGGTCTAGGCAGGGGAATTGCTGAGTTGTGGAACCCTACCAACACTGGCACTGACCTGGGCGCTGGGCGGAAGAGATGGGGCAATTCTGTACATTTGCATGAAAAATATTCCACATGTTTGTGGATTTTTAATACCAATTTGGGAAGCTCCTAGATTTTGTTTCCCCTAGATAGCCACAGAACAACTACTGCAACTCAACTTGCAAGTCTGGTCTTGGTGGTATCTTTTCTGCTTCTACAATTCACCCTTTAACTGGTGACATGTGATGCTACCTAGGTTTAATTGTAACTGCTTTGGAAATATGTAATATTTTCATTTCATTCACCTTGAATTAATCTCCCCTAACAAGTACTTGGAACAGCCCTTTCCCCTCTAAGTATGCTGGCCATGGAGCCATTGTTTTAACTCATTATTAAGGGTGCTTTTCCTGCTTAGCAAAACTGAGACAAAGGAATGCCTCATCAAGTATTTACAGTCCTGCTGCCTTGTGTTTATAAAGCTCATATGAATGGGCTATATGCAAAAATCCTTCCTGTAGAAGGTCACCCTGTTAACAGCTAGTGCAAAGAACCATGACATTTTATTAATATAATCCTTTGCTTTAAATTTTTTAATCTAAAAGCTTTTTTAAATTGCTAGCAATATTTCTGAATATAATTGCAATTAATTTACATTAATTATAGAAATTATGGCTGTGAGTCCTGTATTGCTATGTATATTTAGCCCACTAATATTTCAATGCATAAACATCAAAATGCTTTTAAAAACTCAGTCCTCATTCTCTCATTTCTTCACCTTCATGTGGAAGTTGTAATTCTTTCCCCCCCCCCCCTCTGCTTTCTGTCATTTTTTGATTTCTAAATTGTTTGGGCTGAGAATTCTGATTTATTATGTCTCTATGCAGGATAACAGGATACTGTTTTTTCTTGGCCTCACTGGATATTAGCATAGTCATTACTAAAATAGTTGAGGGAAGCCCACAAACATAAGCTGTGATGGATGGCTTCTCACTTTCCTCCATTTGGACCAAGTGTTCCAGTGGAAGGTGAAAGGCAAGGGGGAAATGTAAATACTTCTCTCACCCACTTCCTCCCCTCTCTTTTCATCCCTATTATGATGGTAGGAAGGCACAGCTGATGCTACTGGAGAAGACAGAGTAAGATCTTTTCATTGATTCATAGAAATTATATCTCACAGGGATCATCCTGTCAGACCTCTTGCTAAGCAAAGAAATTCTCTATGTTCAAATCACAAAGCATAATTACACTGAAGTCTTTCTTTTCTCAGAAAATTTAATTGCTGCATCGTATGGACAAAGAAAAGGAGACTGTCAGGCAGTCCCAGTACTTGAGTTTACAATAATTTTGTAGCAGGGAGGAATTCGGGTGATCACTGCAGGGGAACAATAGTATGTAATACAAAGAAAAATGAGAACTTTTACTTTTTCCTGCCACTTCTGTGAAAACAGTATGTCAATTCATCAGGTATGGCCAGAACACATAAACAAAACTTGTAATGTCAAGTCTTGGGAGAGCTGGCCTGTTCTACTTCCTGCTCTACATCTGCCTCATGTCTTAAAGAAATATGGAGAAAAAAAAATCTTAGTATGCATGTAAACTGCCATGGGGAAAAAAAGTAATTTCTGATCTTTGCCTAAAGAGATTCAATGAGAGCTACATTTTTCAGGACATTTTAAAAGTACATTTAACTTCCTATTTAATTGACAAGTTATGTAGGTCATGTGAGTGATCGTGCAATGCTTAACTACCCTAACTGTCCTCTTATTGATAACACAATATCAAGATACAGTCACTCTTTATCAACATTGAAGTGTGCTCTCTTTTACAACTATTATTATTACTAAACAGTTATAAGGGCAAACTGACAGCAATTGACTTGGTAGCAAACCTGAAATTGACCATAATTGCTGTAATAAATCAATTTCACCAGGATTATTACTACTGTAAAACTAATAATCTGTAAGAGTAGTGTGTGATTAAAGAAGGCTCCGTCTCAGCAACTACAAATTTAGAATGTAAAATTAAATTCCTAATGTTGAATGTAAAACTAATAAGGTTGATGATAAAAAAATGAGGTTTAAACTCTCCCAAACTGTCAAAAATCATGGAACAAGTAAAGATGAAACAAAAGGAAAGCTTAATCAAATTTTAAGGCTGACAAGAAAACACAAACCAGCATGCATACTCCCACACAAAGCTGGCAACCTCAATGCCCAAAGTATGGGCATGATATCATTAGGGTCCCTGCCTTTGCAGTGCTGCAGGAGTTGTGTTTTCACATCTCACTGATAGAAGAACAAGGGAGACTTTCTGCAATGACACCACAATGAAACAATAAGCATGGCTCTTTCAGCTGGTCTAACCAAAACATTCCATTAAAATGTCAGGATCAATCAGTGCAGTAGTCAAACTCTATCTTAAAATTTCTGTTTGCTCCAAACAAGACTTTCAGCACTATATCAGTAGTTAGTGCCAGAAGTGTCATGCCTTCTGCTCACTGAAGTATCTGGAGATCTTTTGGTTAAATTTGGTCTTGAGAAGATCCACATTACTTTTGCCTTCAAGGAACTAGTAACAAAAAATGAAATATGGCTGTTCTCTGTCCAACTTGGTCATGGTCATTGTGTGTATCCTGGCTCTAAATGGCGAAAACACACATGACTAATTCCTCTTTGGGACTATATGCTTTTTCACATTGCCCAAGCAACACTGGATGCTGAGGGCTATCCTGTAGTGTAGACATTTCTGACTATGTTAGAAGGATAAATGATGAACCAAAGTGACAGCTCCCAGGACAACCTATGTTATATGTTTCACAGACTTGTTTTCCCCTGATCCCTTAGAAACAGCTTATAAAGCAGAGGTGGGGAAGACTTTCGGGATGTGTTCCTTGGTCTCTAAAAACCATTAAACATTCCTGCCTCCATGTACGTGCCAAGAAAATTAAGAAGTTCACCAAGGTAGGAGATAAAAATGTTAAGTAAAGTAAAAAGTTTAAAGGTTTAAAAAGTCAAAGACTTAGAAATACTATTTTCTATATCTATCTCTAAACACTTTGAAAATACTGACACATTCATTTGTAGTGTTTGTGCTTTACTAATCTTAGACTAACTAGCTCACAGTAAAGATTGAATTCTTTTGAGTAAGCCTTTCATACTTTTTCAGTCCTTATCGGTCGCTGAGGGAAATATAGTAACTAAAGATGAGGAAAAGGCTGAAGTGCTTAATGCCTTCATCACCTCGGTTTTCAACAGTAAGGCAGATTGTTCTCTGGACAACTGGACTACTGAAGCGGTGGATAGGGGCGGGGTGCAATACAGCCCCCCTGTCATCCAGGAGGAAGAAGTTAGAGACCTGCTGA